>WBNM01041308.1:58353-82532 GCA_013399055.1 Ramphastos sulfuratus
AGAATTTCTTACAGAGAGGCTTTTGAATATTTACTCACCAAAAAACATCTCTCCAGAATTTCCGGAGCTGAATTATAGTTTCCAGACAGTACCCAAACACATGAAGGGAGTTCTGTCGGTGTCCTGAAGGCTTCTGGAGTTTCCCCAGGCTCTGGATTCTTCTGGATCAACCCGTGTCCTTTTCCAGGGCTCCTGCTTCCTGAACTCCAGACTTGGCATGATGTCTTGCAAATGTCCAGATAGGAACAATGTCATGCTGGTGGCTAAGGGAATCTCTTGCGTGAAGGCACTTAATACCTATCTCTGGTAAACTGAGGCACAGCAGCTTCCAGATGTACAAACTCAAAGCATCAGGGCTTGTTATTACACAGCAAAGCTGTTTTGGAGCTTAGCAGGCACAATGCTGCAGAACAGAATAAGATAGAACAGCAGAGCACAAATACAACAGCAGAGCAAGTTGTTTTTTACCTCAATCCCATATTTATCATTATCTATTATCTGTCATTATCCATGGCCCCTTTGGCCACATAGATTACCCAATCAGAATGGCAGTTTGCCAAACTTGACCATATTAGGTAAGCTAGGTCTTGCTTCACCTATATTAGGGGAGACACAAACAAGTGCATAAACACATGTGGGTACCTTGCTTACCATTGTGAAGGAGACACAATGGCATCAAGACTTTGTGTTCCTTCCTGCCCTGCTTCCCACTCTCAAAGGGGAGGAGGAGTGAGCAGGGGAACATGTCTGGACAAACCAGGACATGTTTTAGGCCTGTATTGCCCTTAAAAACAACTTCCGTAAAAACACCACTACTGCTGTAAAAATTATGGAAAATTGTCAGGGATTACACAAGTAAAGCTAATGGCTTCTTGAAGTAGGGCAACAGACATCAACCTCTCTTTTGGAGAATCTTTTTGTGATATCAGTAATTTTGATTGCACTATTTTATCTGTCCCTAGAATGCTGTTTCTTCTAACTGCTAATAACAAAAAGAGAGCTCCATTCCCCTTGAAACCACTTTTCTCCACTGTATTACTGTGCATAACAACCCTGTCATTAAGCATCAGCAGGACTAAAGGTTTTCTGTATTTTAGTTCCCAAGCATTGAAGCAACAGACTTTGAGTTGATAAATGTGGCACAGTTGCTGCTTCTGTTAATGAGGGAGAAGAAAAAGGTCAGCATCAATACAGAGGGGAAATTCTCTATATGGAGTGTGAGGATAAAAGCAAATGTTAAAGACAGAAATGTAGATAACCAAAGTTCCTCAGCAATGCAGAGATGTACTGTGACTCATGAGGAAAAATGTTCCTGTATCACTAAAACTCATGACTCTGTCTGCCCAGGCTTAATGGTTAGTTGCTTTAGCTTCTTCACATTAAATACACATTTGCATTTTCTTGATTCTTGTATTAACTAAAGTATTTATAGACCCATGTTAAAATATCTTGAACTGTTTAACTCGATGAATAAGTTTGGGTGAATAAAACACAGAACAGTCCACCACCATTTCCTACAGCACAGATAATGAGTTTTGGGTTTTTCCCCCTTTTCTCCAAGGCCATCAGCCCTTGTAATGCCTCCAACCAACAAAATATTTTGTGTCAGTACTTGAAGGACAAGAGCAAGCACAAACTTATATAGAGTATGATCTAAAATGTAAGTGTCAAAATGTGTCCAAAATATCTAAAACTTAAAAACTTGAATGATTTCTGAGAGGACACCACACAATCAAAAATATCCCAGTGGTGTTCTTAAGCCAATGATTGTTAATGGACTGAAGCAGTTTAGATGAAGTCTTGCTTCGGCTGGAGCTATCTTGGTTTTCTACATAAAGCACAAGGTCTTTGATGATTAGGAGTTTTGCATGATCACAGTGTGCTGGTTTAAGGTTAATTGGAATATTTTAATAGAGAAAATTATATCATAGGCTGTGAAAAGGAAACAATGGTGATGTCTACTTCACTCATAGGCTTGCTGTGATGCTTAAGAAAGAACCCAAAACAAAAGATAAGACAGTCGGGCTGGTCACGGGCTCTGGGGTACAGTGTCTGGGGCTATCCTGCAACTTCTGGCTTCTTCTCTCCGACAAATTAATTTCACTAATCACTTTTCTTCTAACTCCTCCTCTGGCCGATCCTCAAAACCTTGGGGTAAGGTATAGGGGTGGGGAGAAGGTGGAAGGGTGGTTGGGAGCCCCTCCTGGGGTCTCTGATTTCTGGGAGGGGTGTTGTGTTTCTGTATTACCTTTACCTTGTATATTTCTGTAAATATTCCTGTATATAGTGTATATATCTGCTTGTATATTGTGCTGAGCTGTAAATATAGCTTCATCTAAACTTCCAGCTGACTGAGTTTTAGCCTGGGTCATTTTCCAAAGTGTGGGGGGGCAGGTAACTCCCAAACCCACATCACACAGAGTCTGATTTTCTATAATCAGAGAATTAGACTTTGGTTTGCAGTGCATATCATCTTCCACAATGAGGCACTAGTGATAAAACATCCTCTGTACAAGGAAAGACAGGCAGAGAAGAACCCAAAGGGGACATTTGTCATATGCTTGGAAAGGAAGTAGAGAACTGCTGAACCTACATCTGTTCCACTCTGGGAAAGAACAGGCTCAGTAATACTTTGATATCAAAACAGTATAATGTTCAGAATATTGCTGAGTACAACATGGAAAAGGTTCTGAAAGGATTTAAGAAGTTTCTGGAGTGAAAGCAGGAAGGAAGCTACTAGAAGTCAAGTGAGAACAAAGTAGGTAAGGATGACTAAGTGACTCCCTGCCATGTGTAATGGTAACTGACAGTGTGGACATTACAGATGGGTATCATGCATTGTATTTTTCTTGATGGAGAGAGAGCTTTGCCTCTCATTGACCTCCCCAGGAACCTCACCTTACTCAATGATCTTAAAGGTCTTTTCCAGTTTTGTGGAAATGACTTTCTGTGATTAATAGTAAATAAGAGTGGATTAATTATGAAACCTGCATGGACAGAGAGTCCAATTTTGTGCTGTCGGCTATGCTGTAGAGAAATGAGCACTGACCTTCACTCCCATCCCACTGTCATCACAAATCTGACCCAGATGAGTAAAGCCAAGAGACACAGTTATTTGTGAGCTGAAGGTCAGAAGAGAGGCATCTGTCAGTGGCCAGAAATCACTGTTTAACAAGTGTCTTGTGATGCTGTTCTGAAGACTTTCTCATACAGCCCTGCATCAGCTAGTGACACTGATCTACTGCCAGGAACATTTCAACACCCTTGATTTTGGAGACAGACTTCACTTCTCCTAGTATGAAAAAGAGCAGTGTCATTTCTCAGTTGAGCATACATCTTCCCCGAGGATTCTCCCAAGTGATTACAATGCAGAACAGTGGCTGATATTGCACAACATGGATTTGGAAGTTTACCAAATCCCAGGACTGTGAAATTAATAGTTGGGTTTTTTTCTCGGCTGAATGCTGAAATGTGATTGATTGAAGCAAAACACTTCATGTTTGCATCATGTATCTCTTTTGCGAGGCAAGTAAGGGTGAATAGGAGTTGCAGAAACTAGCAAGAGCTGTCCTGAAAAGTTGGTTGTCAAATGTCTCAAGTTACATATATCAAATCTAGCAACAGATGAGTTAAAATTTTGTCTCCTGCACTTGCTTAAGAACTTTTACATGTCCTTTTTTAATTATAATTTCTTGCAATTATTTTGTCATAGAAGACTCAAAAATACTATATTTTAATAAGAAAGATCTTGAACTTGATATAAGGGGAAACTGTAACAGAAAGCTGTTTTGTAATTTCCTCATGTTTGGGGAAAAAAGAAAACCAAGCCTGTTATCAGATTTAATTAAGTAAAAGAGATAAAGAGACATTTGAGCATATCTAACATTCCCTCCTCCTGATTGAATACATTACTTGATAAAGCAGGAATAATATTTACTAAAGCTGATTAGGAGGGAATAGTTTTCTTTTGGAAACTACTGATCCAGTGGAACCGAAATAGTCTCTGTTCCTGCCAAACCTTCTCGTGCAGAGCAGTGCAGTCCAGCCTCCTTGCACTATGTCCCAGCCCAGCCAGCTCCCACACCACTTGTGTCATTAGTACAGTTTCCTGGCTACATTTAAGCATCATTTCAGAAACATTTGCAACAAACATTGATATGTTCCAGAACAAAGTCACTACAAAGCAACAGTTCCTTTTGAACAGGGGCATGTTAAAAGACCTCAAAAGTGTAGTGCGTGGTGGTCAGGGATGACTCAGAAGTACCAGAATAGGTCCAGAACCGGCTAACATTTTAATAAAACATAAATGACTAATGCAAACTGATTACAGTAAATATAAAGAGGAGTTGTATGTAGGGTGTCCTGCCTGTGCAGTTGTCTTCTGCAACATGATGTTCAGTTCCACTTGTGTTGTGATAATATCACGTGACAAAGCATTGAAATCTCATCCAGTTGTGTTCCCACAAATTTTAAGCTCTGATTCAACTACACTATCTCAGGAGAAACCAGCATTTTCAATGTTATCATCATCTCCTTCATGGAAAATTCTTCGGATATTAAGACTGGAAAAACAAATTTACAAGTGTAACAGCAGTATCTCTACAAACAAACACGAGAAGGGGGGAAAATGTAGTTATTATCTGGATAAAAAGGTAGCAACATGCACATTTGCTTTCCTGCCTCCTCAACTGAGCCATAAGGAATAAAATCTGATTCTCTAAACATTATCTCCAATATACAAAGAAAAGAAACAAGTATCATCTCCTCCACACTGTGAGAATAAAGGTATTAAATTGCAGATCAGAGACTTATAATGAACTAGACTAGAGGAAACATTAAATGGAAAGCTCAGACACCAGTCATTGCAAATAGATAAGGAAGACCTGGCCAGCAGCAGGTGGGCACATCAGCAGGGAACATCTCCATGAGGATACCTCCTGGAAGAAAGAGAGACCAGTTGTCTCTGTCCACACCAGGAGATGGATGTGATCTCAAGAAGAGGGAAGAGACTACACCAGAGAGCAAGCTCAGTGTGGCAGGATGTCCTGAGATGCCATAACCAATTATACATCAAATGTGTGCCATTTCTGCTAGTTTGGTACCAGTCAAGTATTCCACTACACAGAAATCACTGAATCAACCAGCCTCTCCCAGTGCTGGTGACAAGACACAACATTCTTCATGAGCTACTATTGTGGTAGGCCTAAGCAGGCCAAAATAGGCTTATACATGTCCTGGCTTGCCCAGGCATGTTTTTCTGCTCTCCGTCCCTCTGTTTTGGGGTGAAGCAACCGTGGGAAAGAGGACAAAGATCCTGGAGCCACTGAGTCTAAGGACTCTGGCTTGCCCAGACTTGTTTTGCATCCTGTGGTAAACAAGGTACACACACTCGGCTTGTATATGCGTTGCCCAAGGCCTGTGTTCTGCCCTAAACAGGGTAAAGCAAGCCTATGGCTTCATCTAATATAGTTGAGCTTGGCTAACTGCCATTCTGATTGGCTATTCTGTGTCCAAAGGCCCATTAGTCTCGGGCTGTATTGATGAAAGGAGATGAGCAGGTGACACAACCTGCTCTGCTGTTGTATCCGTGCTCTGCTCTTGTACCCATGCTTGCCGCTTGTTACTGCCTTACTGTATCCTAAACTGCCTGGAAACTGCCTTCCAAGAGTTTACCAGGAACAGGCTCTAGACGCCTCCACGCAATCAGCCTGCAT
The DNA here is from genome assembly GCA_013399055.1 of Ramphastos sulfuratus. NCBI lineage: Eukaryota > Metazoa > Chordata > Aves > Piciformes > Ramphastidae > Ramphastos > Ramphastos sulfuratus. Next base: position 64,068 of record WBNM01041308.1, read on the forward strand.
AGCCAGTGTGACATCATGCCAAGACTGCGTATCAAGTGCCTACACCTGAAAGTCTTCTGCCAAGATGGGAAGTCCTGGAGATACACAGATCATCTAGAAGAGATCAGGATCAGGTTAGAGATTGTCTACCTCCTTTCCCCAGCACCCTGAAGCCTGGGAAGAATTGGAAGTCTCAGCAGATGACAAGTCAGTAGCAGAATTCCCTGAAAGTGTTTGGGTACTGTCTGAAGTTGTAGCTAGCCCCAAGAGTTGGGAAATATTATTTTGTGAGTAAATACTTAAAGCCTCTTGTAATTCACCATTGCCTTCTGCCATAAGCAGAAAGGAGCTCCTTGAGTCCATCTAGTGGACAAGCAGTGTATTGACTGCAAGTGGTACACTAAATGCAGGAACCTTTTCTTCCAGTTCAATTGAGTTCAATTAATGTTATATTATTGCTAGTTATTTCTAGGACAAGTCAACAAAGCATGCTACCATGGACACAGCAGCCTATAAAGGAGAATCTATCTCCTAGATGTTTAGGTGTTTGTCCTGCCAAACTCTGGGTAGCAGAGTGAAGCCAGCTGCGTCCAGACAAAGGATAATGGAGGCTCTGTGTTTAGATGTTGGCTGTGCTTGACCCAAGGATTGGAAGTACAAGAAATATTCTAATCTTTACAAGCACCGACCTGCTCTTCCAGAAGAGTGTTAATGTTTGTGTTGGAATGCAACATACTCAGTAACTGCTGATAAAAATACAGATCAAGGCTAATAGGAGCGGTTTCTCCCCACAGGTTTAGTGCTATTTCATAACCACAAGCTAAACATCTTTAACCGTATCAGTCCATAATACATACATACAGGTCTAGACTGCACATGGTTACTACCCTGTTCGCCACCTCTCTGGGCCAAAATTTTCCACTTGCATAGAGTAGTTAAAAGAAGAGGTTATTCCACAAAATACATAAACACAACAATATTGGTTCAAATGTTGTAGGTTTTTGTCATAGCAACATTAACAACTCTCAAAGAGTCAATGATTTAAAGCCTTTAAATTAATTGATTGCATCTTACACCAAGATGGAAAGGATTGGCCACATTCCAAGAAAGGAAAAAAGGACAAGTTTGGGGAAAGGCCTTTTTGGGTTTATTAACTTATGGGTCCACTAGCACAAGTCAAGGAATTCCTCCTGATCAACTTTCTGCTTACTGTGAAGATACCATGTTAAGGTTTCACACATCACTTCAAGAATGCTCTCCTCAGGAGCTAAAAAATACGTAAAATTGTATAAAGATCCTACACCAGTACATGGATCTGCAAGTGTCACTGGCAGATCTCATATTTTACCCACTTGTTGCTGTGTACTGTTGTTCAGTCACGAGATTTCACCACCTGCTATCTAACCAGCAGTCCTGTATTTCTGGGGTTCTGCTGCTTATCTTTCTCTCCCTACACCAGCTATAGCCAATACCATGGCAGCCAAAGACCGTAAGAATATTATTTCTGCTGCTTGTAAGAGAAGCAATGAATCTGATTAAAACACAGAGAGCTTTATGTCTTTCTATAGTATTTTTAACAGATATTCAAAAAGTCATATTTGTAATGTCTGATAAAATACTTGCAGCAATCTAAAATAAAAACTAATCTTCTGGTAATATTGTAGCGCTGGCAGAAATGTAACCCTTCCTTTTACAAGTTCAAGCTCAAAGCTCTGCTTTTTCACAACTCCAGAATGCTCTCCCACTGAGTGCCAGCAGACACTTAATTTGTTGATACTATTGACTTCCCAGCAGCACGTAACAGCATTTACATGGTGGTTAAACAGGCATGGGCCTGTCAGAGAGAATATTGCTTGTAAGTACACTAAAAAGAAATTAATATATAATATCTTTAAGAACACAAGATGCGGTGTCCACATTTCTGGCATACATCTGTTCATGCAATCACGACAGTGAGCTCAGCTGACTTACAAATGCAAGCACAGCAACTTGTCTTTTTCATAGGCATGCATTTGGCCATAGCAATTTGAATACAGTAACTGCCAAGCTCTGCAATTACAGGTACTGACATACGTAACAGAGAGTGGACTCCATCACCTGCAGCACTTGAAGTCAGTTACAAACACTAGTGGCTCCAGTTACCGAGTCATATAACCTTCAAAAGTTGATAGCAACTTCCACAACAGAACAAAAGCAAAGAATAGGTCAGAAAGGTTGGTATCAACAGTCCATGATGGGTACCCCATGAAGGCACAGCATTGCCTCCTTGTTACAAGTATTCAGAAGGTACTCATATCTGGCTCTGAGAGGGCGGGACTCTGAGCCATTGTGGTGATGGTACCTTTTATGAATGCAAGCCTTCCATCCATTACTTATGTTCTTTGACTAAATCTCTTGCCCCACCTTGTCTCTAGCAACTTCTAGGAAATAAATTTGGAGACAGACAGGAATTCACTGCCAGAATTATTCCCAAATTTCTGAGTTGAGTTACACCAAAGGCTGTAAGCTTTCAGCTACCATTTTTCAAGACAAAAAATGCATGCTGAACACAGAATCCTATGGTATAGCTTGAAAAAGTGGTGTCAGATTTCATAGCACTAGATCTTTATCAGGGCTCTCTTTTCAGGCCAGCTTTGTGTACTGATTTTGACCATATTTAATCACATTTTCAGGCTGCTCTGCTGTGCTGTACACAGTAGCACAAGCATTCAGTGAGATGGTGTACTTTGGATAGTATCACACCTTCTTCATTTCTCAGTGAGACCAGGTATCTGTGTGGTGTCAGCACAAGCATTAGAGGGTAGGTTAGAAACCTAAAGACCCTGCCTGTGTTCTGTGAGCAACTCCTGCTCATAAACTCAGGAAGGAAGGGAACACAGGCCATCCCCAAAGATTTTTACACCCCCTGAAAAGAGCTAGGAAGGAAAATGTCATATGCAAAATATCGCTATCCCTGTCTGACATTTCTGGTGAGTCTCACAGGCAAACAGGAAATAATACTGCTACACAAAACATAATTTTTAAATTGAAGATGTCAGCTATTGCAGCATTTATCTGGGACCCACCTGTAGCCTGCAAACAACTGTTTGCACCAGCTCTTTGACATTATCCACTTGTGTTATTTGCTGTCTCCTGAAATGTCAGCTGCCTAACCTTTCCAGGCTGTTCTCACACAAAGTCTGCTTTTCTAAAACTCATTAAGTACAGCAAAGACTTAACAGTCCTCTGTAAATCTTGCAGTCAAGTCAAGCTGCAAAGAGACCACTAAGATGTTTGAATCATCTCAGACTTTGTATGCTTCCAATTCCTTGCAGCAAAGGTCTGTCAACATCGTTGAACTGTGAGAAAAGGAATATTTTGTTAATAATACAGGCAGTGCTCCTTACAACTAGTTTCTAGCCTCCTTTTTTTTCCTTTTTTTTTTTTTTTTTTTTTTTTTTAACAAGCATATCACAGTCTTAAGTACCCCACAGCTACACAGGAAGACGATCCTCAGCAAAATTTAGGTCAGGGCTCACAGTTTGGTTTTCCTGATTTCCTCTAGCCCGTGGATATTTTTTATGTAAATCCCTAGTGCAGACTGTCTGACACATGTCCCTGGGCACCCAGCAGTGGTCTAGACAGTTCCAAGATTATTGCTATATTATCATAGAATGGCTTAGGTTGGAAGGGATGTTAGAGGTCACCTACTCTAACCTCCCTGCCATGGGCATGGACACCTCTCAACTAAACTCAAATCCAACCTGGCCTTGAACACCCCCAGAGAGGAGACATCCACAACCTCCTTAGGCAACCTAATCTAAAGTCTCACCACCCTCATACTGAACTTCTTCCTAAGATCCAGTCTAAACCTTCTCTCTCAGCTTCAAACCATCTCCTTCTTGTCCTGTTGCTAGGCACCCTTCTGGAAAGTCCCACCGCAGCCTTCCTGGAATTCTTCTGGAATTCTTCTGGTATTCTGTGGTCGTAGCAAACAGATTTCATAGCAGAGGTAACAGGAAGCTCCAGTCTTGTCCGTATGCTCTAGGGATGTAAATACTCTGTACTTCCATGTATGATAATTCTCTTGCAGTGGCGAAGCTCAGTATTCACTGCGTGTGATTAGGATAACATCTTTTTTCTCCCCTTTTTGTGAACCGTATGCTGTTAAAATATTTTGCATGGAATAGTATATAACATTGATTTTTATTTTAGAACCTCTTGCCATGATTCTGTAATGGGAAAAAAAACATGCAGCTAATAGGAAAAGCACTGGACAGTGGGACTTGTGCTTGGATTTATCTAACAGCAGCAGTTGTTTGGAATACTACAGCAATACAAGGAGTAATTCTCTGAGACTGAATTTAATCAGTGAGTGGAGAGGTGACCATTGATGGAGCAACACACTGGGTATAATGGATGGAAGGAGAAATAATAGAATGAGCTGGGCTGGAAGGGATCTCCAAAGGTCATCTAGTCCAACGCCCTCCCCCCTGCAGTCAGCAGGGATATGGTCAACTAGATCAGGCTGCCCAGAGCCCTCTGGAGCCTCATTTTGAAGAGCTCCAGGGGCTGCAATCACCTCCCTGGGCAACCTGTTCCAGTGTTCCACCACCCTCATAGTAAAGAGCCTGTTCCTAACATCCAATCTAAATCTGCTCTTCCCTAGTTTGAAGCCATTGCCCCTCATCCTATCACTGCAGTCTCTCTCCATCCTTCTTGTAGGCCCCCTTCAGCCACTGGAAGGCTGCTATTAGGTCTTCCCCGAGCCTCCTCTTCTCCAGGCTGAACAACCCCATCTCCCTCAACCTGTTTTTGTAGCAGAGGTGCTCCAACCCACCATCCTCATGGCCCTCCTCTGGACCCAATCCACCAGGTCCATGTCCTTCCTGTATTGAGGGTTCCAGAGGTGGACGCAGTACTGCAGGTAAGGTCTCACCAAAGCAGAGTAAAGTGGGAGAATCACCTCTCTGGATCTGCTGGCAACACATCTTTTGATGGAGCCCAGGATGTGAAACATGGTGAAATCTTGGCCAGGACTAGAAGCCTTTCCCTCTGAGAGTGCTTCAAAGGCATATATGATGTGCAGCCCACTACTGACCCTGTCAACTTGATGGCCACCATATTTTGGATTGCAGCTTCCTTGCTAGAGTCAGATTATGAGTATAAATACCTTTTGGCTCTCAAGCGGCTCAACGAGCTCCTCATTCAGGAAAAAAATAGAAAAGGTGCAGAATAAACTGAAATGGAATAACTGCCCAGGCCTTCAGCAGCTTTTCTTTAAAGGCTTTACTTCAGTATCTACAGAAGAAATGACAGTTCATCAGAGGGGTTAATATTGACAGCAGATACTATATACTGTATTCCAGTATTCCACAGTATTAACTTTCTGAAGGGAAAATATCACTATTAAAGTGGATTCCTCAACTTCAGTATCCTGGGTTGTGCTGGTTTAAGGCTAATTGGAATATTTTAATAGAGAAAATTATATTATAGGCTGTGAAAAGGAAACAATGGTGATGTCTACTTCACTCATAGGCTTGCTGTGATGTTTAGGAATAAGTACATAAACATTAGATAAGTCAGTTGGGCTGGTCACGGGCTCTGGGATACACTGTCTGGGGCTATCCTGCAACTTCTGGCTTCTTCTCTCCGACAAATTAATTTCACTAATCACTTTTCTTCTAACTCCTCCTCTGGCCGATCCTCAAAACCTTGGGGTAAGGTATAGGGGTGGGGAGAAGGTGGAAGGGTGGTTGGGAGCCCCTCCTGGGGTCTCTGATTTCTGGGAGGGGTGTTGTGTTTCTGTATTACCTTTACCTTGTGTATTTCTGTAAATATTTCTGTATATAGTGTATATATCTGCTTGTACATTGTGCTGAGCTGTAAATAGAGCTTCATCTAAACTTCCAGCCGGCTGAGTTCTAGTCTGGGTCATTTTACAAAGTGTGGGGGGGCGGGGAACTCCCTAACCCACATCATTGGTATTTTGCATAAGAAAACTAACTAAACTGGTCTTGATATTGTGTCTCTAGAACTGATTAAAAATAAATGAAATACTGACAAAAAATCATCTGGTGAGTTTAGTTACAAAACATTTCCATGTATTGCAATTGGGCATTATTCCATTAGTATGTTATCACAACCTCTCCTGTCCTTCATCAGTGGAGTTGGATCACTAACAAATTTTGGCATCCAATGGATGTGTGTCTCACACTGTGCTTCCAGGCAGACTTTGCAGATCAGGAAGCACCACTGTTTCATGTTTTTTTCCTGTGCTGGGGACATCAGTGTGCAGGCAAGAGCCTAAACACAACTCTGATACATCTAATGATGAGATGTTTGCATACTAATCAGAAGTTGTTTTGTGCAGTCAGAGAAAAGGCAGGTCACTGTTGGACATAGGATTAGGGCATCCACTTGCATGATGTGAGAAAGCCCCTCAAGAAAAACTGGGGGCTCTGGCTGACCATCTTTTGCTTTCCTTTTTTCTAGGAACAGAAGTGGGATAATTTGGGATGTGGTGGTGGAGTGGTTTTAAAACCTCAGCTGAGGTCTTCAAAGATTGTGCTAGTGCTAAAACTGTTAATAACCACAATGTAGGCGGCTCTATCAGTGCTCAGCAGCAGAAGATTAGGTGGCAGCTGGGTAGCTGTTGATGAATACCAAATGTCTAATGAGGCAGCTAAGCATCCAAGGCAGTTAAGCACCTCAGAGGAGCTAAGGTTAAGTTTAGTCTAACCCAGCTGATTTTGTGTGATGCAAGTTCACATTATCAGCCATTCCAGGAATGCAAAGAGGACAGTAACTTCTAGCAGTAGAGGGGAGAAAAAGACATTCATGGTAGTCAGCATTTGCAGTAAGGTATGGATATAGGTAGCTCAGGGGAAGGACTCCTCTCTACAGCCTCAGCTCACACCTGCTCACTCTTTGGCTGTCTAAAACTGAAGTGATTACAGAGGGATTGCCTGAGCATTTTCACCAACAAAAATGGACTATGGTGAACACAGATGCTGTTGTCAACCAATCAAACAAGATTATTTTGCAGACCTCTTCAAACCAAACCTTAACAGCTCTTTTAGCCCACAGTCCTCCAGAAGAGGCAAGAGCCAGTGCCCATGCTGAGCTTAGAGTCCCCATGTTAGCGGAGCAGCACTGAGGTTTTATCTTCATTCCCTGCCCTCTCATAGGGAATAGGTTGTAGCTTCAGGAGAACTCAGCAGCTGATAAGGTACACTAGAAAATTGTTTTTTTGACATGGCTTCAGAATGTACTTATCTGTCTTTGACTGAGTTGATCCTGAAGGAGTTTACTCCATAATTAAGGATTATTCCCCACAAAAGAGCAGGCTCGAATTTATTCCCCTTAATTCAGATTTGTCAAAGCATCACTGTGATTATACATGTCATTAAAACAACTCAACATTAAGGTTTCAGTGATACCATGGGTGTAATTCAATGCCTCCCAGGAAACTGGGGTAACTGCAAACACACATACACATACCATTCTTTGAGAATTAAAACAAAAATAAGTTAAAATGAACAAACAAAACCAAACAAAAACAATCAATCTGCAAAACCAACAACAAAATCCACTTTTACCTTCAGAGTCTTATTTTATTCAAGCCACCTCTGGGAAATAAAAAAATTAAATAAATCCAAGCCTTGCTTTCCATCCTGACACCAAGAGAAAGCTTACTTTAGACACCATGCAGATGTGTCTGGCTTTATAAACCTCAGAGCTTGTATCTGCCATTTCTCTGAGGCATACCCCACAGTCAAATCCTACAGTCAGCAAGCTCCAGATCACCTCATGATGCTTACATCCACAGAGAGAAAGACTTTATCCTAAATGGTTGCAGACAAGGCAAAGCAGTACTCAGTGATGTTATCCAAGCTAGCTGCCCTATGTCTCAGCCCAAAAGCTTATGCTCTGTACAGAACATACCCTTCCTGCAAGAAGGTCTTTTGGAGTGCCTTCTGGCCCTGGAGAGAAATTTAGCATTCTTGCAAGCTACCATTTTTTAGGAATTTTAAGGAATGGGTGTTCTTAAGTGGTGGGTTTAGCAGATCACCTCCTCCCAAATTAAAATTTACCAGACCAGCTCAGATGGCTTGGAAGTAAGATAAAGTTATATTTTATAGCAAAGCTAAATTTACAAGTATTTTACAAAATATATTTGGATGTGTTTACAATTATATACAATTTAGAAATAATACAGAAATCAAATCTTCCCCCACCCTGGACAAAGAAAAAGGCCAGAAGGGGCCAATGCCACCTTTTCTCTCCCCAGATAGAAAACAGCCAGCAAAGCTCATGTGTTATCTGGTTAGTCAAGATTAGTGAAGGAATTAGAGAAAGAAGTGAAGAACAGCAAACAGATCCAATGCCCAAGAGCCAAGAAGAAAGAATTGTTTATACATTGGCTTTTTATACCTTTTAGCAAACCAGTGAATGATACAGACTTTATTATTCTTTCACAATCAATCCTGCTCATTTAGATTCTGCACTAAACTTTCATGAAAGTACTGATTTCTCTTATTAGAATATTCTGATAAGCCTTAAACTACCACATTAAATTAGACAGGCACAGAAGTGCTTGCAGGAGGATGGGCCCCAGGGTGCAGTGGATCCCTTCAGAAAGCCTAAACTGAGTTGTAAGCTTTCTAAATGCTGCAGAAAGCTTGAAACCCTGCAGCAAAGCAAGTGTGCTGACCTTACATGGCATCTCCAGAGCTGGAGTAGGGAGGGTATGCTGAAAGACAGAGATGTCTGTCTCATCTTGGTCTTGTACAAGAGGCAAGAGCCAGATTCACCACTAGATGCCTTGCCAACAGGCTCATAGCCATGCATGGTATCACTCCCTTTCCAGGACTGAGACCTAAGCTAGAGACAGGCAAACAATATGAGGATTGCAGCCTGATCACAAATCTGTACCCAGTAAGCAGATTACTTATTTTTGCCATTAGTTTCTTTTCACCTATATTTACAATTTATTTTTATTTTATTTTAGGGAGAATTTTTTACTCAATGCTGTCCTTAAGCATATCAAGGACAAGGGGGTCGTTAGGAGAAGTCAACATGGTTTCACCAAGGGGAAAGTCATATTTGACCAACCTGATAGCCTTTTATGAGGACACAACCAGGTGGATTAGTGATGGTAGAGCAGTGGATGTGGTTTATCTTGATTTCAGTAAAGCATTTGACACTGTCTCCCACAGCATACTCATAGCTAAACTGAGGCAGTGTGGTCTGGATGATCAGGTAGTGAGTTGGATTGGGAACTGGTTGAAGGAAAGAAGCCAGAGANGAAGAAAGGCTGAGAGAGCTGGGGATCTTTAGCTTGGAAAAGAGGAGACTGAGAAGTGACCTCATCAATATTTATAAATATGTAAAGGGTGAGTGTCATGAGGATGTAAAGGGAGAGTGCCAGGCTCTGCTCGGTGATGCTCAATGACAAAACAAGGGGCAATGGGTGGAAGCTGAGGCATAGGAAGTTTCATGTAAACACGAAGAGGATTTTTTTTTTTCACTGTGAGGTTACAGAACACTGGAACAGGCTGCCCAGGGGAGTTGTGGAGTCTCCCTCTCTGGAGATATTCAAAACCCACCTGGACACATTCCTGGTATAGGCGATCCGCTCTAGCAGGGGGTTGAACTGAATGAGCTTTTCAGGTCCCTTCCAGCCCCTGACATTCTATGATTCTACACTGTAGTTCAGCCAAAGGCTCTGCCAAGGAGTTGAAAGCAAAGCTGTACTATATCTCCTGAGGCTGATCATCACAGCACAGATGGCTGGGTAAGAATCATTATGCCAGCTAAAAGGGAGTTGGCAGTAGTAAACACACAGGTTTTGGATTATAGGTGAAGAGGGAATTCAGCAAATGCAGTTTATAAGAAACATTTGCATGTTAATAAAAACTATCAATAACGTGAATACATGTGGGGTTTTATTGGGGTCCCCTGCCCCAAAACTTACAGATATTGCAGAATATCTGCAGATATTGTAGAACATATGGTGACTCCTGCTCCATATAGGCACAGTTACAAAACAAAAACCACAGGGAAATGCATAGGATTTTAAAGATTTCTTTAAGACGCCCTTGAAGCAGCAGAATTTAAATACTCTTCCCTCCTCCCCTCATTATTCATTTTTAAAAGACTGGACAAAAAGCTGTTAAATTAGATCATGAATGCTCTAAAGTAAGGCCTATCACGGAAATACTGTTGTGCTAGAAAAGCAATACAGGCTATGTGGTGCAACCATGGTTTGAAATTAGTGGATGCACGTTCTCTTTTTTGACTTGGACAAAGGTTTCTTGCATGACTTGAAGTAATTTCTTTGTTCTTTGCCTCATTTTTAGAGAATCACACAAAAACACATGCTGCTCCTTCAGAGATCTTGTAGTTCAACTTCCTATTCAAAGCAAGATTAGCTTCAAAGTTAGACCAGATTGTGCAGATTAGCTGACTTCTGAAAGCTCCTAGGACTGAGAGCTCTGTGAGTACTTGTTTCAGTGCTTAAGAATTTCATCAGGCTTGGTTACCTCCTAACAAAATTTTCCATTCCACAATTTGTGATGATTACTTCGTGTCCTTCTGCTCTGCACCCTTGAGAAGAGCCTGGCTGCACTTCTTCTACAATACCCTGTCAGGCAGTGAAAGATGGCAATTAACCCCTTCCTTAACCTCTCTTCTTCAGGCTGAAGTAGACTCTTTGCCTCAGCCTCCCACAGTATGCTATGACCTTCCAGCCCTTTTAGCCACACTCTGCTTGAATCTTTACAATTTATTGATCTCTCCTTCTCACTGGCATGGGGAGATTGGTACAAAAATATGGATAGTAGTCTGTCATCTGTACTGGGCTGTGCAAGAGAATTTAGACTAGACAAACTTACCGAGATACCCTAAAAGCCCTTGTAGGCAAAAGGATCATTAGATGTGCCCAGTCATTGTATTCATTTACCCCAAACAGCATTCTCTGACATTTGCCTAATTTGCTGAATGTGACGAAAATTAAGTTCATTCTCCTAGCTTAAAGCTACAAGGACACATGACCAGCAGATCTGTGTCTCACAGCACAACAGCTCTGAACTCTCACTGGAAAAAAAAAAAAGAAAAGCATTTTTAAACACGCTGCATTGAACCCACTTAACAAAGCAAATCTACAGTAATATGGCACATGTGTGAGGCACCTGTTTATACAGTCACCTCAATTATTGCTTGCTTTTTTTTTCTCTTAAATGAGATTTATTCAAGAGACCATTTACCAATAAGTGGCAAGCTCAGTATTTAGACATTTCCCTTAATTTCACGACCAATAAGCTCAGCTAAGGAGCTAAATGGCAGAGCTGTAATTTTTGAACAACAAACTTGCTTAGAGCCTGTAAAATGGCAGTACTTCATACAGGACTGAAACAGATTTCCATCACTTGTCTAATTAGCCATACTTGGGAGTTTGTGCAAAACACAGATATTTAAGCAGCAGTTGCTATGGCTACCATCATTCTGCTTGTTATGTCTGAAGGATTAGCCCAGTGATTCTCTTTGATAGGTGCTAAGAAAGGAAAGTCATGATGGCACACTACTACTTAGGATATGACATGTGCTGGAAAGTCAATGAATCATTTTTCAAGAACAGAGTTTCCAAGACCCTCTGTATATTAGCCAGGTGTATTTGTGGTTTTGGCTCATGATCTGTCATTTATGAACCTCCAAAAAGATTTCCAGGCAGAAATAGGAAGGGGAGTCCAGAGCTGCAGCCTGAAAATTGTTCAATATGTTGTTTGCCTTCACCTCCCTCAACCTTGCTGCTCTGGCCATGGCACAGAGGAAAGGTGAGCAAGCTAAAGACTACATGTCAAAGATTCTACTTACAAAGAGCTCAGAATTAGAGGACCGTGAAATGATGAAATTAGCTCCACCAATTTTGCCTTTATGTCTGCATCTGTGACAACAGACACTTGGTTCAGAGGCTCCAAAAGATCATTCTCTGTAGAGTTGATTGAAAAAGGAGCTACCTTCTATATGAGGAAAGCCCTTGACTTCATAATGTGGTTTCATTCCAAAACAGATTGAAACAGAAATATTTAGGAAACTTCAAAATAAAAGGAACAATTTTGTTCCAATGGTATTAAAAAGAGTACTTGGGCACTTTTATAATTTTCTGTTTGATGCAGAAGTTTGGAAATAAGAACACTGTCCAAACATCCAGGGAAATTCATCAAATTTTCATGGTGAGCCACCTAGTACAGTTTTTTTTTAGTTCTGCTCCTGTGGCCAAAGCAAGACATAGAATTTGAAAGCATGGGTGAGCACTAGGCTGAACCTGAATTCTGGGTCAAACACTGCAGTCTTCAGTTCTCCCCACAGCTGAATTTAAAAGGCTGAGGAGAAGCTCCTCTGGTTTGTGCCAAGGAGAGAATCATGGCAAGTGAAAAGTAGTTCAGGATGTGATTCTAGGCTTACAAACCTGAGTAGCAAGAATGACACCTTTCCAGATGCAGCTCACCACATACTTAGGATATAGAATCAATTAGGGTTGGAAGGGACCACAAGGATCATCTAGTTCCGACTCCCCTGCCATGGGCGGGGACACCCTACCCTAGATCAGGCTGGCTAGAGCCTCATCCAGCCTGGCCTTAAACACCTCCAGGGATGGTGAACTAAGGCTCACATGATTTCTGCTACTTCTTTTGAAGGATATTTTGCTTTACATCCAGCTGGCCTTAGGTGGAAAGGTAACTTGTTCCCTGAAGCCTGGAAGCAGCAGTGACTCTTACAAAAGCAACCTCCATACACACACATGAAATGTGGCAATTTTTAACCAGTAAACAGATAGTCTCTTTTCAAGTCAGAGGATCTGAAGACATTATTAATGACTAATGAATCTTTACTCCCTATGTGGTGGGTTAGGAACTTTCCCATGCACCCACTATTGAGATTTACCAGACCAACTCAGACAGCTTGGAAGTAAAATGATGCAAAGGTTAGTGGAGAGATATAGAGCAGAATGAAGGAGAGGCGAAAGGACCCAGAATGGAGTGGGACAAATTAATTACATTTTGGCTTCTTATCCCTTTCAGCAAACCAATTAATGATATAGATTTCATGATTATTTTCTTTTTTACAACCAATGATCTAATTTCTCTCATTAAAATATTCCAATTAGCCTCAAACTAGCACACCTTATCATGATACTCTAGGCAATGCTAGTCCAGATGATGACAAAATGGACCCTTTTAACCATCACTTTTAACCACCATTTTGGGCCTTATTTTCTATATGTTGTGAAAGGAAACTCTTGCAAGTATTTTGCCTTTCAGAAAGTTCATGACATATTGGAGTCTCTTTGTGTAACACATTACCAAAAGTTCACTGATTAATTGGTTAGCTCAATACTAATGAGTGCAATTATGATGGTGCTTGCCCATCCTGTCTTTACTGCATGAGCCCCTACTGCAGAGTGCATGGCAGTGCCCAAACACAGCTTCACCAGGTCTGACTGCCCTGGTGGGGCTCCCTGACCCTAGGCTTGTGCTGATGGGCCTGACATGGCAAGACAGCACTAAGCAGAAACCATCACTGTTACGGTCCCCCTACTAAGGTCAGCAATGTGGAGGAAGAGAACAGCAGGAGGACTAAACTCAAGGCTGTAAGTGCACTTATTTAGGCTGATGACAAGGTTTGGGTAGCTGGGTGGAATTTCTCAGACAAAAAGTGAGCAGTCACTGAGGTGACGGAGGAAAGACTAGGCGTCTTTCTATAGCTAGCAAGTGTTATTTTGATCCTACTGAATTAATCTGTTTTCAAATACGTGCAAAATTTTGTACACACTTCCCCTACAGATATTCCCACTTACAGATATTACAATTTTAAAAAATTATTTTTAGAAGTTCCTCTTTACTCTGGAGAAAAAAAGATTGATTATTGTGATTTCTCTGCTTGTAAAAAATTTGCATTTCAAAGAACAACCCAGAGAGAAAGAACAGAGTCCACACCAGCATCAGCTTAACTAAAACAATTGTTGAATATTCATTTTCCCTCTTCTCTCCATAGAAAGATTGGTATTGCTATAGTGGTTGCATGATGCACATGCTGAAGACAGGAACTCTGTTGAGCTCCAGTTTCAAGGAAAACAGCATCTGTTGTGTTATTGTGCTTGTTAGCATACTTGTAATTTAGTATTTGCATTGCAATAAAACCTAACCAATCCCACTGAGATTCATTCTCCTATGCAACACATAAACACATGGATGTGACCCTAAAAAGGACTGGATAGTTGCACAGAAGTGCACCTGATTTAAAGGCTTAGTCTACAATATTTTTGTCATGACTTGTACAGCTGCCACTAGCATAAGTTCCTGAACCAGGAAAGGCAAAATAAACAGAAACTAGAGCTTTAACATGTGATTTTCTATTGTGCTGTAATTAGGTCCCTATAGTGATCAGCTGAAGACAGCAGGGATCAATACGGAGCACATGTGGATCCAGGCACCACAATGAAGCCCAGACAAGAGGATGCAAGCACTATCATTTTGGCTCATAAGCAAGACAGCAGTCACTCTTTCATCCTCTGTCCTACTTCCCTTCCTCTCTTTAGAAATTTCACCTTCTTTACATTTGTGTTTATATAATTTATTTTTTAAGGCAAAATACCAAACCACTCCATGGTCTCCTGTTGGGGAAATAATTTACTTTTAGAAAGGGAGAATAATTAAATTACCTTATTCTTTGATGAGATGTCCATCTAGAGAAAACAGGATATTGATTGACACTCCACAGGCAAATACACTCTTTTTTTGTTCATTACAGCCTTGTAGCAGAAGGCTTTTCAGAACTTAATTAAGAAAACTGTGGACATGGCTTGCACTTACATGCACCAACACGCAGCTCCCTGTGCACGTATAAATATCTGACTATCTGACTATCTCACACCCTTAAGAGCATTTGTAACCAGAGGACTGAAGTCAGACTTTGAGAACCTACATTAAACGGCAGATAAACAAAGCCACAAAAAAATCTCAGCAGGGGAACACTGGTGGACTTGTCCCCTTGACCTCATCGCTTCCCCTGGTATGGATGAGAGATTGAAATTCCTACAGCTCAGTAAACCTCACCAGTTTCAGCAAAGCACAGAAAACCCAGAGACCTCTCAATGTCTACAGTAGTAAGGACTTTACAGGGTACTAGAAACAAGCACTCCACAAGCCCAGCAAGACAGGAACACATAACTTGACATCTCAAGCTGAACAAACAGTCTGAAGAACATAATCATTGGCTGTATCAGTCCTGCCCACCCCCAACAGATCCAAGGACCATTAATCCCAGCCTTGTTTTAATTAGGCTATTTAATTACTACTTTGAAGCACCTCTCCCTTAGCTGGACCCTGCTGTTGATAGATTACTTCACACTGACTGGAAAGAAAATTTGTGCAGCAAAGAAATGGCCTTGAAAACATTTGTATTTACCATGAATAACATTAGTAAAACAAACAAACAAAAAATTAGCTTTCTGGCAACTGAAGAATTACATGGTGCTATGCAAAAGGGCTCTCCACAGTTTGCCTCAGCTGGAAACACAGGAGAAAAACATTAGCCCATTTCAGGGACTGCAAACGTATTCCACAGTTAAAGCTCATATTAGTTCCTGCCATATTCAGTGAGATCTTTCAAGTTTCAGCTAGTGATGAAGTCTGAATCTTGGAAGAGTCACCTTTATTAGCTTATCTGAGCTGTGTGGCCACAAGCTGTGTTTGGCAGAAAGTGGTTGAGACTGCACAGAGCTGAGCCTGCCTCTGGCTCCAGCAGCCTGCTGCCACAGTACCTCCCCAGTAGGTTTCATGACGCAGGAGTACCAGTGGGTTTACTAGGGATGAAATGAGTGCAGACTGGAGTCCAGTGCTCCCTACTTGGCTGCAGGCATCTGGATGTCTAAGCATCCAAATCTCCTCTGCCTTCTTTGCAAACTGCCAGAAGCAAGTCAGGGCAGCTCTGGGAGCAACCCGGCTACCTCCTTCCCACTTGCTACCCAGAATGACAACCATCTTGGCAGTCCCATTGCCTAGCAGCATTGCTTTAAATGACACAAAGGTCATCATTTTGGAAAAATGAGGGGTGGAAAGGGACTGTGGAGATGCCTGAACTTCTTAATGGCCAGGGAAAGTGAAGGAGGACTGCTCTGTTATAAGCAGAATACAGAATAATGGAAAATATGTCAATAGTATCAGACTTCAGGTTTAAAATTACTAGAAAGGGATACATGTTTGTGTAACTCAAGATTAATTTTTTTAAATCTTGTGGACACCAAAAGCATAGCTGGCAGAAAACAGATCAGTAAGTTTCTTGTATATACAAGTTCATTTACTTTTTCCTTTAGTCTGCCCTCCTTGAGAAATCTTTTGATTTTATCAGAGACAGTAGAGCCAGACAACTCTGCAAATCCCCAGCAGGTGCTCCATCAAACCTTCAACTTTGCTGCAGTTAATTGTCCCACTTCGGCACCAAGCTCTCACCAGGAGCTGTGCATTTCCTTGCAAATAAAGGAAAGGCTATGTCACTGTTCCTCTTCATCTCTCCAACATCTACAAGCTCAGTGTATCTCACTGTGTTCACAAAGGGTGTCAGTTGTTGCTGTACTGGAGACAATAATTCTGCCATTTAGAAATGCCACCACCTTGTTTGTGAGACTGGTATCATACCACCAGGGGCTTTATAGCACAAAGGAGGTGTGCTGGCTTAAGGCTAATTGGAATATTTTAATGAGAGCAATTAGACCATTGGCTGTGAAAAGAAAATAATGATAAAGTCTATGTTATTCATTGGTTTGCTAAGAGGGATAAAAAGCCAAAATATAAACAAACACTCTCACTTGGGGCTGTGTCTCTGGACCTAATAGCTTCCTCTTAACTCCGTTCTAATATCTTTCCATTAATCTTGGCTAACAGAAAACAACATAAGCTTTGCTGGCTTCTGCTTGTTTCGTCTGTCTGTCTGGGAGATAGGGAGGAAGAAAGAGTGGGATAGTTTTGAGCCCTTCTGGGCAGTTTCCTTTGTCTGGGAGGGAGTTTGAATTTGTGTATTATTTCTAATTTGTATATAATTGTAAATAGTTGTAAACGTAATGTGTATATATGCTTGTAAATTTTGCCATGCTGTAAATATATCTTCATCTTACTTCCAAGCTGTCTAAGCTAGCCTGGTAAATTTCAACATACAGGGGAAGGGAAGCTCTGAACTCACCACAGGAGGTATAACCTTCACTCATTCAGCAATGGCTAAGAGCAGTTGGGGCAGCCCTAGTCTGGAGAATCTCCATCAGGTGCCACACAACCTGTGCGGCCACATTCCTTTGTTACCATTTTGTACAGCTGCTGCTATGTCCACGGGGAAGAAGATACCATCAGAGAATATTGGGCTAAATTTGGACCAGTTCTTGCACTCTGTATCCATTCTGCTGTAAGGAAATTCTGTTGAGAGGTCATTCATTAATTTGCTGCATACTTAGGTTGCAGGTTAAATCATATGCTGACTATATGTACATTTTAATTAGCTTTCTAAAAGAGGCTTCTCTGTTACAACAAAAAGTTACAGAGTGTTTTAACTTAAAGAAACTTTGTAGACAAGCTGTATTTCTTTTTGTGGTCTTCATTTGATGCAGTTGATCACATGCTGCTGCGCACCTCTGTAACCTAGTAAAACATCTTCTGATGCATACACACTGCACTCATAACTATTGTGCACACCACTGGCTTTAACCAAACAATACAAGAATTGCTTTTACACTCATGAGTGAACCACTTCACAAATCTGGTAATTCTCGGGTCAGAGAAGGTGAACAGCACATTCATTTCTCTCTGTGAGAGTGAAGAGGCCATGTGCAATTTCTCACATTGCTTCCCACAACAGTAACTACAGCCCCAAAGTGAGCTGAAGGTTTTGGGTTGTCGGCACAGGGGCCCTGTAGGAGGACAACAGGGTGGACTTGGACTTGCCTTGTGGGCAGCTGTGACTGCTTACTAGCTGAACTGCAAGAGGAGCGAAGTTCACAGAAGAGATGAAATGACTCATCCCTGCAACAGACTCGGTTGCCAGCAAGCTTAGGGACTCAGTGCCAGCAGCACCATGACACCAGCAGAAAGTAGTTTCGGAAATACTTCCTTTCTTTTAAAATAGAAGTGCTGAAAGTTCAGTAACAGAAAAGCCCTTTTAATATTTTACAGCTATATATTTGTGACTAAATTAAGTCAGATGCGACAGATTCTTTAATCACATATGAGAGAGTCACGATGAGACCAGACAGCTAAAGGAAAAGGCTCTTCCACAGGGAAGGTTGTCAAGCTGTTGGCTTCATCAGGGAGTGAAAACGCTCAATGTGAAGGTTCTGTAAGAAAGGAAATGGAAAAACATAGTTACCACAGAGCAAAGAGCTTTAGAAGGCACCTTGCAAAGCCAGTTGCTAGGAACTGACAAAGGGGGATGCCACAGAAGGGGTAATTAACTACTGCG
>WBNM01041312.1:0-11279 GCA_013399055.1 Ramphastos sulfuratus
GACTTCAGTAAAGCCTTTGCCACGGTTTCCCACAGTATCCTTCTGGAGTTGTTCATGGCAACTGGTTGCTCATGGCCTGAATGTGTTGATGCTTCACTAGGATACAAATTGACAGGATGTCCAGGTTCAGAGAGTGATAGTGAATGGAATTAAATTCAGCTGGTCACAAGTGCTGTTCCCCAGGGCTCAGTGCTGAGGCTAGTTCTCTTTAATATATTTATCACTGATTCTAATTCGGGTAATATAGCACACCCTCACTAAGTTTGCATATGACAGAAAATCAGGTGGCAGTGTTTATCTGCTTAAGAGCAGGAAGGCTCCAAAGAGGGATTTGTCCAAGCTGGATTGATGGGCCAACAAAGCCAAGTGCAAGGCACTTAGGTCAAAACAACCCCATGCAATACTGCAGGCTGGGAGCAGCTGTCTGGCAGAAAAGGATGTGGTGGTGTTGGTTGGCAGGCATCTGACCATGAACCACCAGTGTGCTCAGATGGCCAAGGTGTGAGGCCCCAAGTATTGGCATTGTCTCAAATAGCGCTATTTAAGGGTGGGTATGCACACGACACTTTGCACAGCCCTGCAGGTGCTGCCCTGCCCCATGCCTGCCGCTCAGGTCTGGGGGAGAGAAACACCGAGGGACTTCCAGAAGAAGGGCAGGGGTTTGGAGGAAGCTCAGGCCCGAGCCTCGGCAGGCAGCAGCAGCAGCCACCTGACACAGCCCTGCGCTCCCACTGTTGCCTGCATGCCCAGAGGCAGCTTGTACCACTGCCCAGCCTCTCCACTCGGCTCTCCCCACCCCGCGCTGCCTTTGTCCCAGAGAAAAGACAGGTGGCACAGCTCTGCTCATCCACTCCTCTTACTGCCTGCAGCCTGGAGACAAGCCACATAATACCGCCCTGATTCACACTGCCTGCAGCCTAGGGAAGACCATGTGGCACAGCCCTGCTCTCTCCCCACCACCAAGAAACTGGGAACCACGTCTGCAGTTTGAACCTTGGCATGGCTACCTCCCCCATCCCTTGCTAACCAGGGTTGTAACAGGAGGACCAGGTCATGACAGAAGGCCAACAACATCATGGCATGTATTAGGAATAGTGTGGCCAGCAGGAGTTAGGAAGTGATTGTGCCCCTGTACTCATCACTGGTGAGGCTACACCTTGAATAAGGTGTTCAGTATTTTGGGGTCTCTCAGTACAAGAACCTTAAGTTGCTTTAGCATGTCCAGAGAAGAGCAATGAAGCTGGTATGGGCTGTAGAGCATAAGTCTTACAAAGATCAGTGGAGGTAACTCCAATTGTTTGATCTGGAGAAGATGAAGCAGAGGGGAGACCTCATTGCACTCTACAACTACCTGAAAGGCAGTTGTAGTGAGGTGGATTTTCATCCCTTCTCCATAATGTGAAGTGACAGAATAAGAAGAAATTACTTGAAGTTGTGCCTGAGGAAGTTTAGACTGGATATTAGGAAAATTTTCTTTCCTGAAAGAGTGGTCATACTTTGGAACAGACTGCTTGATGAGGTGGTAGAGTCAACGTCCATGGAGGTGTTCAGGAGACATGTGAGCATGCCACTTTGGGACATGATTTATTTGCTGTGGTTGGTGTTAGGTTGATGGTTGGTGGTGATGGTGTCAATGATCTTGGAAGTCTCTTCCAACCACAACAATTCTGTGATTTCATGATTCAGACAGTTCTCAGCTCACCTCCTCATTGTCTACTCATTTGTCCCACACTTCCTAAACTTACCTATGAGGTACAATGTCAAAAGCTTTGCCAAAGTCAAGATGGACAATATCCACTGCTCCCCCTTCCTTTAGCCAGCTGCTTGCATCATCACAGAAGGCAATCGGATTGGTCAAGAATTATTTCTTCTTTGTGAATCCATGATGACAAATCCTAATAATCTTAATTTTGTTTGCATGCAGAGATGACCTCCATCATCTTTCCAGTCATGGATCTAAGGCTTACTGTCCTGTAGTTTCCTAGGTCCTCCTTCTTGCCATTTTTGAAGATCGGAGTGACATCAGCTTTCCTGGAATCCTCATATACCTCTCCTGTTCTCTATAAGAGAGACCTACTCCAGTTAGCTATCAAATGACGGTTAGCCATTTCCATTCTTTACATAGAGTTTCACAGGATATAACCGAGGCGTATGACTGAGTGTGTTTTCAAAGATCAGAGAGGTCCTGTGGCTGGCAGAATGATGGGAGAGACTTGTGTCTGCTTTCTTCCTGTGCGACAATCTGAAAATGAATTCTTTGATCTTGGACATGGTTTAACACCAGAACTTTTATAGTTACATAATGGTTGGACTCCATGATCTTAAAGGTGTCTTGCAGAAGAAACAATTCTGTGATCTCTATGATTCTGAAATCTGAGCCATGATCTAACTTTGACTGTAAGTTAGCAAGACCTGAAAAGTTAACCTTATCTGTTTGGACTCTTTCATAAAAAGTTTAAGTTACATAGCTTCTGAATGCAAACTAATGGAGGCTTATTTTCTGAAGGTTAAGATTTAAGTGCTACACATGAAGGCAGTGTGCAGTGAGAGTCAGGCAACTATTTCTTCTTGAGTCTGTCCATATTTGCTCTGTCTCCATTCTTGAACAGGTATCTAAACTCTTGAGGACATGAATTTTCTCTGCCTCAGAGCTGAGATCAGTTGTCTTCTTTGTATATTGATTTTTATGTAGGCATTCCTTACATCTCACAGAGAAGTGGAGACCACAATTGATGTGTAATTCCCTGAAAATTGACTATTCAATGAGATTAAAATCATGCTGTCTTCACTAGCTGCTAGGTACCATAGGAAATGTGATGTCATCTTTCAACAAAGATTTTCTAGTTATGGATTTTGTTGCTTTAGAAGATCTGGAGCAGGTTTTTCTTTATTTAGATTGTTTGGTGGAGTTTGGTGGGGGTGGGGGTGCTGTTTTTTGCTATAGTAGAAATAGAAATTTGTGCCAGCAGCTGGAGATACATCATGTTTCATCATAGTGGCAGTCAGCATACCTGGTATAGACTGAGTTCTTTCCTCCTCCAGGAAGAAAGAAATTCACAAAGAAAGTTGTTGAAAGAGCAAGAAACTAAATGCATGTCTTTGGTATTTCAGATGCTACCAAACCTGTGCAAATACCAGTGTCACTGCAAGGAAAGCTAAAGGAGAAGTCTCTTGCATCCTCCACTCTGAAAGATGGCAGGTAACCTGGGGGTTCTGCTTCTGAAAAGGTTTTTGATGAAAGTAAGAGAAGTTAAAAAGAAAAAGGGGGAAAAAAAAGAAAGAATAAGAATACTGAAAAGAAAAAAAAAGTTCTCATTGGTAATACATTAGAATAAGAGTGTCAGGCCCATGTGTTGAATATATTCTGGCACAACTATTATCCTCACTAATGATATTTCCATGAAAACATAAAGATCAAGGAAGAGAAAATGAATAACAACAACATCTTTCATCGTCTTGCTGTATGCCTGATAAAGCCATTAGGGAAAACAACAAAATGGCTTTTTGATGCTGATGCTACATAAACATTTTTCTCAAGGAAAATGTTTCCACATCATCCTAAGAGGTGAAAAAGAGAAGTTAAATTTGCAGGCCTCTAATACAGAAGGGTGATTCCCCTTAGCCCCACTGGCAGAAGGACAAATGGCTTAGATAAATGGTGATAGATGCAGATAAAAGGGCAAAATAATCCTATCTGAAGGATGTACAGAACAGGGAGACAAATAATTCATAAAGATCAGGCAAAGGCAAAGTTTGTGAAAGGAGCTACAAACAACAACTGAGCTTTTAATCTGGAATAACTGATTCAACAAGAAGGGTTCTCTTATCCTCAGGGGGATGGTGTATCAAAAAACTTTCTTCAGTTCCTCAGACCCATGCAAAGATACCTGTAGTTCTCTGCTGGGAAAGTTTAGGATCCAACTCAAACTTTCTATTTTATATATGGACTCCGTGTAGTCATGAACTGAGGCCAAGGTATGCAGTTTCCACGCTGAGAAGCATCCAAGAATCTTTTATTACCTGAGACCAAGCTCTCAGAAGACGCATTTGTTCAACAGAAAAGATGCAGTCAAAACCAAATGCTCTGCAACTTACCCTTTCCAGGCATGTCATGAGTTTAGACATGTTTCTATGTTTGAGATCAAGATACAGACACAAACTAGAAGTGCAAAGACCAGCTGTCTCAGCAGTCATAGTGCTGAAGGACACTACTGATGTTCTACATGAGGATAATATTTAAGATTACATAGATTCCTTCTAGCTTTGTTCACCTGATTTTTGTCCTTCTGTGGCAGTATTGTGGCCATGAAACACAGAATAAATTTGTTGAATAGTTGCTTTGCACAATTTTTCTGTGCAGAGACCACATCTCCATGAATTGCAGTCGTCCTGTTTTGTCTCCATAGCTTGCATGATTAGTGCATTACGGATGTAATAGTTGAGTCCTGTAACGCCCATTATGTGTGTGTGTTTCATATGTAAATTAGATGATACCTCACCATGAAAGAGATGTACCACTTCCCATTCTATGTATAATTTGCCTTGGAGAATTTTTGGACCTCACTAAGGATGATGGGACCTCACACTGAGAAAACTGACAAATTGAAAACTTTCACTATTTGTGGAAATATATTGCAAAACCTATTTTTTTCAGTAGTAACCAAAATGCACGCATCCTCTTCAAAATGAAACCAAAAAAAGTGAAATTTGATCTTCATGTTTCCACAAGTTAGCCTAACTCTGCTGCACCAAGTAGCCCAGAGGGCAAACACAAAAACCTCAGCTGTCAAAGCATTGGTTGGCCAATTAAACTGAACCAGAAACGTTTTGTTTGGCTGCAAGAATGAGATGTGGATGTGCTGAAGCCAAAGGAACTTTTTAGCAAACCCTGAAAGAGTTGGTCTCATTAACTTTTCTATGAGGGACAGAAGTTTTCTGTGTTATGTTATCTGATGCCCACAGTCTATGCCAGAAGTAACCTCTTTGCCACCTACAGCTAGCAGTCTCTTTAGAAGTTTGAAGGCACAAATTAGCTCTGTCACATTATAGGGTGTTCTAGGAACAACTTCTCTGTAAAAGTATTTTAACTTTTTTTTTTCCTTTCCAAATCAAACCTTACTTTTCTTCCTTTTTTTTTTTTCTTCATCTTTAACCTGCTTCGTCTTCTTTTTTTTTTTTTTTTCCCCCACTTTAAACAAAAATTGAACCTTAATGGCGGTTTTTTTTTCCAAAAAANTGACTGCAGCTCAGATCTGTATTGGGTTTTCCTGCTGAACAGCTTTGTAATTGGGACAGCAGAGTTCTGAAACCATGCCAGATGTGTCGTCATCAAACTGCAAAGCCCTCATTAGAGCCCAAGTTGTAAGTGAATGTGTATGTTTTCAGAGGAACTTTCCTGCTAATGGCTGGTAGGTGCCCAGAGTAAAGATCATTGTCTCTTTTGTAGATGACCTTTAAATAAAACATTTTACCTAGTGAAGTGTTTTGCTTTGTCCCACTGTGATTCCCACTGTAATAGGGACTAGTCTATATTATGTGGCTTTTTGGAGTAGTGTTTGATATGACAGGAAACGACTCTCCAAATGCTAATTGTACTGGTGTTGCATTATTTATTCAGTAGAAGCAAATGTGGGATGCTCCACTTTTCTTTTCTTTTCTTTTTTTGCTTTTTTTTCTTTTTCTTTTTTTTTTTTATTCTTCATCATGGTAGAGCAACATTCACCCTGCAGATGGTTATGCTGTAGTATTTATCAACAAAAGATGAGTTTTCTGTTATTTTTTCTGTAAAAGAAGAGGGAGAGACACTTAATGGTGTCTAATGTGGCAATACTTGTCTGAATTGTTTATTACATTCAGTTCCATTTTTCCAAATAATTTAAAATGTCTATATCTTAGCTTCTGCATAGGAAAATAAGAACAGCTGTAGTAGACTGCCTTTTGAAACTGTCTTGAAAATAAAAGTTTGTATGTAACTTAAATGTCCTTGAATGGAAAAATATTCTTTAGATACAAAACAATTAAATCCTTATGTGGAAGAACCATGGTATGTAAGTCTCTAGAAAGAACACAAGTAAAATGAGTAGCTGTTTTTTGGTGGAGTTGTTTTTTTATTTACTTTTTTTTTTTTAAATAGAATATAGATATTTTAAAATATAGCTAACAATGTGTCCTCTACCAAGATTTTTTTTTTATTCTTTCAGAAAGTGCTTGTCAAAACTATAAGCTTTTGTGAAAATTAATCAATTCTAATAAAATTTCATCATGTAGAAATCTGAGATTGTTTTGATGAGCTTATATTGGAACAGAATGTTAAAATGTTTCCATTTCAGGACATTTTTTTTTTTGTTTAATATTAAAACTGCTTATAGTCCATAAAATAAACATGAGCACTGTAATGAATCTTTTATCTTTCTTTGAAAAAAAAAATCAAATAAATATCTCTCATTTTGTTTTAGACTGTCATTTCCAAGTAAATTTTGCATTTGTTCTGTTATTGTTATCATCCTGTTAAAAAGAGAGAAAACTGTAGAAATAATGTAATTCTGGAAATAGAAAGTAAAATTGCATATGGGTTCTGTTTTCAGGGGTAGATTTATCAAATGATGAATGGACAGTTTTGTAAATACATGAAGTGGAATTCAAGTCACTTACAGTTAGACATGAATAGCTCCAATAGACTGTATCTGTGATCCATGGAGAAAAATAGGTGCCCACAAAGGATTCATGTCATGAATCATAGAACAGGATGAAGTTCTGGTGAGAAGCATCCAGATAAGAAGCATATATCCTGTTTCTTAAGCACAGGTTTGTTTTTCTTTTTTGTTTGTTTTTTTGTTGTTTTTTTTAATATGAATACAGGAGAAGAAGGATTCTAAGTATTTTATTTTGGTTATTTTCTTGTTATAGTTCTTCTAAAAAACCAACAAGTTTTATGTTACATCTATACCTGACTACCTAGTGCTGTTCTGGACCACAGCGCACACTCTGCTGAGTGCTGTAATAACACTTATCAGACTGCTGTTACCTGTCACTAAACCCCTACAATGCCGGATGACAACTACATGAACTGCAAGGTAACAATGTCCACCTCAGAAATCTCAGCTAGATTTAGTTTTACTATTTAGTATACACTTAATACAAATGGAAATGTCACTCCTATCCTTAGCCAACAGAGCAGACAGAACAAAGAGGTATCACAATATAGAAGAGGACATGCGTCACACAGTCCTACCACATGATCCAAATTCTGATCTCAGTTGTAATGATAGAAAAGGTCTCTGTAAAGATTCTGAATTCATGCAGCAACAAATAGGACCAGAAACTAGACCATATTTGTTAATAAAAATATGTGTATGATCCAGAACTTCAAAAGATACGGTCCATTGCTTTTGTCATCAGTGTACTTTCTGTCTGCTCTCTTTTGTCCTTTCTCTCTCCTCTTTCTCAATCTGATTGAGATTTAAATCATTATAATTATGCATTGTATCCTAGCTACTAATAATTCCAATAGTCTGTCCAGTAATGCAGTAAAAATTATTATCTGTAAAATGTTGCTCAAAATAAGGAGAAATGTAGTTTATTTGAAATTTATTTTCTTTTATAAAGAGATGTTTTTGAAGGCTTTCTTAGTAATGACACCTTTGCTCCACTCCTCCAAGGAAACTAACAAAAGAAAAACAAAAAGAAAAGGAGGAGAGGAAAAAAAAGAAAAAAAGAAAGAAAAAAGAAAGGGAGAGATTAAAAAAATTATGCACAAAGGAAGAATGGAAATATTAAGAAGAAATCTGGGCTTATTGTTGGCTGGAACGAAAAAAGATTGCCCAACAAATCTATCCACTCCGTTAATACAGAATTTTTCATAGACTTGGATCAGAAATTAATCTGCCCCTACAAAATTATTTGTCTAAAAGAAACACTAACAGAAACACCAACAAAAAACACCAACAAATCACTTTAGGGTGGAGTTATTTCTTTATGTTACACCTATGTGAATGGCAAGATTAAACTTCTTGCATGATGTTCACTTTTGGTATTTGTGTAAAGGGTAGTACTTTTAATTTTTCTTTCTATTCAGTAGTTCAGATTTAAATGATGAGAGAAGTAGACAAAAAAGCACCTTAAATTTCTTTTTGTTGTTGTTTGCTTCTTTGTTGGTTTATAGGGTTTCATTTGTTTGATTTGGTTGTGTTTTGGGGGGGTTTTGGGTTTGGGTTTTGTTTTTTTTTTGGAGGGGTTTGCTGGTTTTTTTTTGGGGTGTTGTGCTATTGTTTGTTTGTTTTCAGAAAGTCAGGTCTTTTTAATAACTATAGAGTCATAGAACTATTGAGGTTGGGAGAGGTCTTTGAGAACATCAAGTCCAGTTGCTTGCCTTGAGCTTATAATACCACCACTAGTACTAAGGAACTATCACCATATCATGTCCCTAATCACCACATTCACATAGATTTTACAGACTTCCAGGGATGGTGATTGCACTACTGTGGTGAAGGGCCCAAATTCTATTTGGGACACACATCCTGGATATCCGCCTGGGCACCCATCTTGCCTCCCCCCGCACTCCTCCTTCTTCCCCCTTCTTCCCAGGTGGAAGAAGCGGGAAAGCAGACAAAAGGCTTGGCGCCTCTCAGTCTGCAGAAGTCACGGTGATGGACTTGTGACTTCTNATAAAATTCATTTAAATTAATTTCATTGGATATATATACATTCTGCAACAATAGTTTTACCAACCGCATAGTAGAATCAGTGTGGGTTATATTGTAAATACGTTTAGGGAAATTTTTTTGTTAATAAAATATTTAATATTTATATCGGCCTCATTACAATTTACTTAAAACCCAGATTCATAAAAACCCCTTACCACCACAACTACTTTACTGGGCAGTCTGTTTCAATGGCCTTTCTGTGAATGGTTTTTTCCTGATATCCAACCTGAACCTTCTCCAGCACAACTTGAGAATGTTTCTTGTTGTTCTGTCATTTATCACATGTAAGAAGAAACCAATTCCCACCTTGCTCCGTCCTCCTTTAAAGTAATTGTAAAAAACAATGAGGTCTCCTCTCAGCCTTCTCTTCCAAACACTAAACAACTACAGTTTTCTCAGCCATGCCTCATAAGACTTGTGTTTGAGGCCTTTACCAGCTTGCTAGGTCTTCTTTGGATAGGCTACAGCAACTCAATGTCCTTGTACCAAAGGGCCTCAAACTGAACAGTAGTTCAGTGCCAAGTGTAGTGGCATGGTCAGCTCCCTGTTCCTGCTGGCTGCACAGATAAGGGCCAGGATGCTGTTGGCCTTCTGAGCACACTGTTGGCTCATGTTCAGCTGGCTGTCAATCAACTCCATAGGGCAGCTCTCCAGCCACTCTTCCCCAAGACTGCAACATTTCATGGGGTATAAAACACTTCAGAAATTCGGACCACAGTGATATAATAGATTGATTCATGGGTCTTTGATTTATACCACTAAAGTATAAGAGATTTCCTAAAATGAATTAGCTAGAGACAAACCCAAATCCATTGCAAACAAGGATAAATCTCTCCATCATTTTAGATATTTTGCCCCAAGTGCCTTAGAAGTTTACAACAGACCTCTGTGTGACAATCTCTGGGCATATTAAAATATATAAAACTGACTATACTGTCTCTGATACTCACAGTTGGCAAATGCTAAGGTAAACATACAATAACACTTTGTCAAAATACAGAGCCAAAATGGGAGCCTCCAACACAAACTATACTTTTCAATGCAAAGATTTCTAAGATAAATGGTGGCTCTTTTATGGTTTACACTTGATGGCTTTTTCTGCCATGAAGGGCTTTATATGAAATTACATAGATACTTAATTTCCAAATATTTCTGCAGGAAGGAGTTCAACAACTCATCAGGCTTTTAGTCTTTACAATCAGAGGAATATTCTATATTTTTTATATTTCTGTTTTCCTTTAACACATTGAATTTGATGCCCTCTATTTTTTTATTTAGCACACAAAGTCTAAAAATATTTGTGTTGACCTTCATATCCTTAGGGTTAGACTTACAATAATATCTGCTGTAGTATCTCAGAAGTCCAGCATTAATATACAAAAGAAATCCAAGTACTTGGAATTCATAATTTCTAAGACTGAATTTTCAATTACAGAGGTAGACACTGTCTGGGATATAGTACTATGCTTAAACAAGTGAAGGTTGGTGGAGTTCAGGACCATGGGACAAGGTAACAAAGCAAACAGTATAGGATCACAAGCCTGGACTTCAGGTCAGCATATTTTGACCTAAGTAGGTTCATGGACCTACTTAGAAGAATCCCCTGGGATACAGCACTGGAAGGAAGATGAATCAGGGAGAGCTGGTTGGATTTCAAAGACTACTACCTCCTCCAAGCACTTGAACAGTCCATCACAAATAGCGGGAAATCACAGTATCACAGCAAGAGGCCTTCATGGATGAAAAGGAACTTTCTGACAAAACTCAAATATGAAAAGCAGGTGTACAAGAGGCTGATTCAGATTCAGGTGACCTGGAAGGAATATAGAGACTGAGTGTGTAATGAATGTGTTAGGAAAGCCCACTTGGTGCTGACTCTGATATAAGACATGATGGACAACAAGGCGGCTTCTTTTTTACCAACAAAGAGCAACACATACAAAAGTTAGACCTGCTTCTGAATGGGGCAAAGGACTTACAACATGCTAAAGTCTGAGGTACTCAACAATTTATTTCCCTTGGTCTTTGCTCTTGAGATTTAACATCAGGAGCCCCAGGGTCCTGAAGGAATCCCCAGGATGCCCAGGGAAATTCTAGGCAATGAAGATTTAATCTTGGTGGAAGAGAATCAGAATAGAGAACATTTTAATAGACTGAACATAAATAAGAAAATGGGATTTTATTTGGTATATTCACAGTTTGAGCAAGAATCTTGATCAATGTTGTTGTGAAACCACTCCCAAATAATCTTTGAAAAGTCAGTAATAGCAGAACATTGCCAAGGAAGCAAACATCATCACTCTAGTCTTCAAGAAGGGCAATCAGGAGGATTTGGGCAGCTGTTATTGAATTCCTTGCCACAGAAATATTTGGCAATTAGATATCTGTATAATTTCATAATTTTGCATATTATTTCATAGTAATGGACATATCAAAATCCCTCTGAACATGGTTCTAAGAAACTTGCTATACGTTACCTTTACTTGCTCAAGGGAGTTGAAATGGGCAATCTCTAGTCTAGAGATCTCTTCCAGTCTCAGCTATTTTGGGTTCAGTTAAGCTTCCAACTGAGTAGGA
>WBNM01041312.1:11302-22123 GCA_013399055.1 Ramphastos sulfuratus
TTTTTTTTTTTTTTTTTTTTTTTTCTCCCTGTCTCAGACATAGGTTAAGGGGCTGGACAGGGGATAAACAGACCACATGATATGCTCTGGAGTGTTATTAATCCCCAGTACATAAATGTTAATGACTTTCCTGCTCATGGCTAATCCAGACAGAGAAAAGTGGTTCTGAGATTAGAAGATAAATCTTTACCTTCATGGCAAGCCCTAAGGACTCTGAAGCATTTGGGAAAATTGCATGTTAGCATCAACACCAATTCTACATCAGGATGCAACAGCACAGATTTATGTTCCTGGGAGGCATCCCATTTATCACATGATCTCTGCTGCAAGATCCCACTTTCCCTAGTTTTTTCCACAGAAGTTCAAGCTATGCTAAGATCGAGAATGCAAAGAGGAAAAATATTGAGAGATTCTGCAAGATAAAATGATGGATACCTCTGTACCCATTCTCTTACCACCCATTTCATGTCATTTCATTTGTTATTTTGTCATTGTGGATTATGATATTGCAGTCCCTCACACTCTTTGTTTGGCCCAGGACAATTGAAAGATAATCAGATTTTATAGTCTTCAGTGAACAATTGGAGAAGCCTAACTGATGAAAGTTTATTCAGGAAAACAAATGTGTCTACTGATATCTGAATATGCTTTTAATTTACAAAACTAGAGGCAATTTTAATCACAAAAAGTTAAAATAGTTCATGTGGAAAGAGGGAGAGAAGGACATAGATATCAGATTGATGCACATTCAATCTGTCCTTATATGCTCATGCATGTGTTTCTGTCTATATATACAAATATAAGCAGACATAGAAACACAGCTACATACACACGTAAGGAAAGACAAAATATGACATGCAAACATTTCAAAGAGTTATAATTGATGTTTATTCAGATTCTGCTTATATGATTTTGTGTATTTTTGAGCACTAGTGGTAGAGTTTTTCAGCACTTCCCTATTTTACTTTATGCTTTACAATAAAGGTGCTGAAACACTGAAAAAGTTTGCTTATAGAAGGGAGGTAGAAGGCCCATCCCTGAAAATACTCAAGGTCAGTCTTGACTGGGATCTGAACGGTGTGATTTAGTTAAAGACATCCCTGTTCACTGCAGGGGTGGGGGGGTTGGATTAGAGGAAATTTAAAAATCCCTCGCAACTCAAATCATTCTATGATTCTGTGATTCTGTAAATTCTCCCATCTTTGTTGAAAAGATTAATGTTTTGTTGGGACAAAGAAAGAAATACAAGAAGTTACCACAGTAAGGTAAAGACATCCCAAACACTTTAAATGCCCAGGTCCAAGGACTTGTAACACAGGATGGGCTTTGTTTTGCTGCTGTTGTTTTTCAGCTCCAGATGGAAAATAAACCCCACATAGCTGCTTGCTCACTTCTCCCTGATGGGATGTGGAAAAGAACTGGAAGTGCAAAACTGAGAAAACTCATAGTTTGGGATAAAGACGTAAATCAAAAGCCGTCTACTAGAAGCCACATGATCAAGGGGAGCCCACTGATGAAGCTCACTTACTCCAGCTATCGGAGGCTTTACGCTCCGATATGACAGGTTGTCATTGTGCTCCCTCAGAATCCTTGCAAGTATGTTGTCTGATCCAAGAGGCTTATGTATGTCTAATCATCTCCTCTTGGACTATGGGGCTTCATTCTGCTCATAATGGCTGCCCTCTACTATGTTATATTTCCAGCAGACCTCAGGAAGCTGAAGTGCCCCACAAGAATAAGAGTGAGTGATGATAAGACTTCTCTCAGACACCTGAGGAATATTTTATCTCTCTCTTCATCCTGACTGGGCAGTCCATAACAGACTCACACAAAGACATCTGCCTTGTTGACCTTCCTCCTGATTCTTACCCATAAATGCTCAACCCTATCATCACCATCATTAATCTCAAGACAACAGTCCTTCCCACTGACTGCAGCAGCCTGGTTGTGTAAGACATACCACCATATTTCTCTAAATCGGAAGAGCGTCGTGTAGGGNATAAGCAGACATAGAAACACAGCTACATACACACGTAAGGAAAGACAAAATATGACATGCAAACATTTCAAAGAGTTATAATTGATGTTTATTCAGATTCTGCTTATATGATTTTGTGTATTTTTGAGCACTAGTGGTAGAGTTTTTCAGCACTTCCCTATTTTACTTTATGCTTTACAATAAAGGTGCTGAAACACTGAAAAAGTTTGCTTATAGAAGGGAGGTAGAAGGCCCATCCCTGAAAATACTCAAGGTCAGTCTTGACTGGGATCTGAACGGTGTGATTTAGTTAAAGACATCCCTGTTCACTGCAGGGGTGGGGGGGTTGGATTAGAGGAAATTTAAAAATCCCTCGCAACTCAAATCATTCTATGATTCTGTGATTCTGTAAATTCTCCCATCTTTGTTGAAAAGATTAATGTTTTGTTGGGACAAAGAAAGAAATACAAGAAGTTACCACAGTAAGGTAAAGACATCCCAAACACTTTAAATGCCCAGGTCCAAGGACTTGTAACACAGGATGGGCTTTGTTTTGCTGCTGTTGTTTTTCAGCTCCAGATGGAAAATAAACCCCACATAGCTGCTTGCTCACTTCTCCCTGATGGGATGTGGAAAAGAACTGGAAGTGCAAAACTGAGAAAACTCATAGTTTGGGATAAAGACGTAAATCAAAAGCCGTCTACTAGAAGCCACATGATCAAGGGGAGCCCACTGATGAAGCTCACTTACTCCAGCTATCGGAGGCTTTACGCTCCGATATGACAGGTTGTCATTGTGCTCCCTCAGAATCCTTGCAAGTATGTTGTCTGATCCAAGAGGCTTATGTATGTCTAATCATCTCCTCTTGGACTATGGGGCTTCATTCTGCTCATAATGGCTGCCCTCTACTATGTTATATTTCCAGCAGACCTCAGGAAGCTGAAGTGCCCCACAAGAATAAGAGTGAGTGATGATAAGACTTCTCTCAGACACCTGAGGAATATTTTATCTCTCTCTTCATCCTGACTGGGCAGTCCATAACAGACTCACACAAAGACATCTGCCTTGTTGACCTTCCTCCTGATTCTTACCCATAAATGCTCAACCCTATCATCACCATCATTAATCTCAAGACAACAGTCCTTCCCACTGACTGCAGCAGCCTGGTTGTGTAAGACATACCACCATATTTCTCTGATGGCCACTACATCATAGTTATATAGATGCACAATGGCTTCCAGCTCCTCCTTTTTGTTTCCCATGTTGAGTGCATTAGTGTGTGCGCACTTCAGATTTAGGTCTTGCCACCTTTTTTCAGAGAGAAGTCCTAATTCCTACCTGATTGTTCTCAGGTGTTCCTCTGCTTGTTAATTCATCAATAATCCTTGTGTCTGATGCTGTGTGGGTTTCCATTCCCTGCATCCACTGATACAACAGATCAAAAGACATTAATAGCATATTTGAATACAGTGTGATCCTAGCCTGCTTAAATAGTGAGGAGGGAGGAAAGAGTATTCAGTTTTCATAAGACTGATAGTAGAATATAATTTCAGCATCTGCTTGAATAAAAATAGGACTTTATTAAAATAAAAATATCTAGCTGCAGAAGAGATCCATGGAAATAATTTCAGGGCCAGAGAAAATATTTCAGAAAGAATGACTTAAAGAGCCCAATCTGTTTAGCCTATTAAAATGAAGACTGAGAGATGACTGCAGTACTGCATATCAGTACCTTCACAGGTACTGATATGAGAAAGAGAAGAACACTGGATATTGATGGGGTCTTTAATCTAGCACAAAAAGGCACATCAAGAACTAATGTTTGGGAGCCGAAGACAGATAAATTCAAATTAGAAATTAGGCACAATGGAGATGGTGACTAACCAGTGGCACAAACTACTGAGCATTTTCTCTGTTGCTTGATATCTCCAAAATCAGATAAGAATTCTTTTCCTGATGTGTTTTGGCTAAAGGTTTTTTTGTTTGTTTGTTTTTTTCCCTTTGAGAAAAGGCATAGCTCAGCACAGGTTTGTGCATGGTCAAGGTGATGTCAGTGAGATGTCATGGTCAAGGTTGGCAGTAGATCTCTCCTGACACACACTGAATTTACAGAAAGTTAAGTAAACGTAGTACTGTGATGACTGTGAGATGATGAATCTGGCCCTTTTATTACTGTTTTGGTCTCAGTAGCCACAATTTTGTGCTCTCCATTTGACACAAGGAAATGCAGCTTGCTTTTTTTTTTTTTTTTTTTTTTTTTTTTCAGACCCCAANTTTTTTTTTTTCTGTGAAGCACCCAACAGAAATACTCTTTCTTGTAAATGAGGTTTTCTTATACTCTGAAAGAGATACAATATTTACTTAACTTTGTCCTGGTGCAGCATCAGAAATTTTTTTACAGGGCTGCCCAGAATGGTGGGGGTGTCTCCATCTCTGGAGTTATTCAAAACCCACCTGGACACAGCCCTTTGCAACCTGCTATGGGTGAACCTCAAGTAAGGAGTTGGGCTAGATGATCTCCAGAGGTCTCTTTACAACTCGTATTATTCTGTGATCTGTTTACAGTTCACAACTGGAGACTTCAAAGGACAAATATTCTAGTGGGAAAAAAAATATCCGCATTGAGTTCTAGATAGAGCTTCTGATTTTTTTTAATTTGTTTGTTTACTTTGTTTTGTGGGTTTATTTCTCTTTTTTTTCATTTGCTTGTTTGGTGGTTTTTTATGATATTCAGAAAGACATAGGAGATAAAACAGAAAGGAACTAAAAAATGAAAGTGTTAGAAGTAAATGTTTTTTAACATTTACCAGAGGCTGTAACAGACAGAACTGCCTCCTTTGTGAACCGTTTGCCTGGATGAATAAAATGTTAGCTGTATTGCTAGAGTTTTAGATTTATGAACCCAAATATCCTGAATATGGCCATTTTCTCAACCAGTTATTCTATAGGAAACCTATATAGTCCCGTGCAGAACTGTGGTATAAGTATTAATATGATACTAGGCAGTTCTGCATGCAGACACTTCACACAAGCTATGTACTCAGCACAATGTCCCAGAAGCTATCAGATATGATGATTACCTACAGACTATGACAGATGCAAGATTAACTAGGAGATGAAGACAACAACATAAATGACATAGTGAGCTCACTAGTACCAGCTGTTCATTTGCAACTCAAATCCTTTCCTTTAAAAGTGATGGTCCATATGAACTGCATCTTGTGAGTTTTTGTAGTTGTGGTTATCCTGTGTAATGTCTCACTCTATTACTATGAGGAGGTGATTATTTTTATTTTCCTAAAATTATGAGCGTGATGAGGGTATTTACCATACCAAACAATAACCATAGCCCATATTTATATCAAACAATGCATGCCTATCTTGTAAGAAAAGTTTCTAATTCCAGAGATCCTGCAACTGTCAGCGGAAAACATCAGGATATTGCACCAAAGAAATTAAGTGTACAGCAGGAACTACTGGGGTTATTTTATTAAAAGTGTGAAAGCATTGTTGACTTTTCTTTAGGCATTTTCAAAATTTGTCCTTTTCTTTTCCTTTAAGCATAGCCACCTTATTATTATTTGATATTTTCAGAGTTGATCACTGTATTGCATCTCCGAGATAATCTGATTTTTTTAAAGGATAAAACAAAAAAAAAAATATATTTCAAATTTGTTTTTATTTCTCTGTGCAGATTAAAAGAAAAAAATGCACTCCCATTCTAAAGTTGCTTAAGAATGCAATGCATTTGTGATTTAATCCAGGTGTCTAATTAGTTATTTTAGAATAGTTTGCTGTTCCTGGTTACCATTTCAGTGAACGGTAGTATTTATTACACTTAGACACTTAGACTCACAGAGAAGAAAAATGTAAAGGAATCTGACCTCTCACTCCATTAAAAGAGCTTCTGTTTGCAGAACAGTCTTTTAAGATAAATAATGTGTTTTCCTTATTTATTTTCAGTGTTCATAGTATGTCATTTAAAACAATTGATGTCAATGTTATAAAGAAATGGTAAACATCAGATCCTAATGGGAATATGATTATGTCCTGTTTGGTCTCTGTCTCCTCTGAGCTATGCCTTGACCAAACACATTATGCAATGGTAGCATCAAATAGTTTACAGTTGAAGAAGAATTTGCTATTGTTAGACTTATATGAAGGCCAGCAATTTCTACAGGAGCAAATCTTTTATATAAAAGGGTTTGGATCAGGATTTCAATAAGAATTTACAATTACAAGCTTTACTTTTGTGAAAAGTCTTCGGGCCACGTGAAGCCTCAAGAATATATTTTCAAAGGATTTAGACTGGAGAAATGAAAGAAATTTAAAGGGTGATAAATATTATCAACATTTTTTATTCAGTTTTCTTTAAAGGTCTCTGTATTTTCAGGAGCACTTGAAAGCACTTGAATCAATACCTCCTTGTTTCTAACCAGTTTCAGTTTATAAGCCATCAGGGGATAAATTGTCCAAGGTCTAAGGCACACTTTATGTATTCCTGAAAAATGAACAAATAGTTTAAGCCTGAGAACTTCTTCCTGAGATTACCTATACCGCACTGATCTGTAAAACCCTTTGAATGGCCCAAAGCAAAGGAGCTGCAACCATATCCACTTCAGCAGGAATTTGCCTATAATACTCCACTTTATATGGTTTCTAATCAAATAAAATAAAGTTTTAGGATAACATTACTATTTTATATATTTTATCTTAGCACCTCATTCACTGTATACAACATAAAAGCATTGAAGAACAGTCTGTATACAGGATTGTGGAACTGCTTCTATTTAAAAAATAGAAAATGGTAACAAAATATATGAATTACAATAATTTAAAGAAGTTTATTTTTAAAAGATAAAGTTTTATTGCTAGTAGAAGATATTATGACAAGCATAACAGTGGTAAGATGCAGCTTGGGCAGGTTGGGCTGGACACTGGGAAAATTTCCTCTAATGGTACTTGTGTGTGCAACCTTTGAGTGAATCACCCAAGAAACTGAAGAAATCTCTAACCTTGGGTATTTTCAAGACCATGCCTTGTCCTGGTAGGCATAAATCCTGCCAGGCTGTTTTAAACCCTTGCTCAGTCCTCCTTCTGTTCAGGGTCCGGAAGTTGAAGTAGATTGAGCTAAGCTAAGCAAAGCCCTGAGGCGAGGAGCTCAGCACTGTGTCTGGTGCAGCCCCTCAGCGTGCCTGTGTGGTCACACGAGGCACGAAGCTTTGAATGCATTGGGCAGTACAAGAATGCTAAATGCCTATTGGCCAGTTTCACTTTCAAATTGGCCTATTTAAGGGGGGATGATTTAGAAGCCGTGCCTTTTCCTACACAGCAGCCTTTTCCTACACAAACTGTCCTCAGAGATCGTCTCTCTGCAGCACCCTTTAGCGGCTCATTACCTGGGAATCGCCGTGGCCACGTGTTTGCAGTTTACACTGGCTCTGCAGCNCTGTTTTGTGTTCCTATTTTCCTAAGTTCTGATTGTTTAAACTGTTTAATTCTGTGTTAATAAATATCCTTTGTGCCAATATTTCCTGTCGACCGAAAATCCAAAGAATCTGAGGGATTTTTCCCCATGTTTTTGAATATTAATTTAAAAATAGTATTCAGAGATATTAATAATAATAATTCATAACCAGATATTAATATCTCATCACATGCCTGACCTAATACAACACTGGCAAATACTTTGGATAAGCAGCCAGACTAGAGACTCAAAAGATGTCTCTCAATAAATATTTTTGTGATTCTATAAGTAGCTAAATACTTCCAGCAAGTATTGGATCACTTTTTTTGTTCAAGTTAAATGTGTTAAT
Organism: Ramphastos sulfuratus; assembly: GCA_013399055.1. Taxonomy (NCBI): domain Eukaryota; kingdom Metazoa; phylum Chordata; class Aves; order Piciformes; family Ramphastidae; genus Ramphastos; species Ramphastos sulfuratus. The sequence goes on from WBNM01041312.1 coordinate 19,097, forward strand.
CAAGGCCCACTAAGTCATCTGAAGTTTTACATAAGAATATTGTAACTTACATATTAAAGACTTTAAGCCCTTTAAATTCCATTTCCTATACTGCTTCGTAAAAAGCATCACATTTTGGTTTGGTTTTCTTTGGTTTTTTAAATTTTTTTGTGAACAACTGGTAGATAATATGGATTTACAAGGAATTTCTGAGACCTGTTAAAAATACTTCTTACAGAATCATAGAATCATATAGGTTAGAAAACGTCTTTAATATCATCAAGTCTAATCATAAACCTGATGCTGTCAGGTCTACCACTAGTCCATGTCCTTAAGCACCATATCTACATGTCTTTTGAATACCTCCAGGAGTGTTGGACTTGACTCAGACACTTCCACACAGCATATGTAATGCTTCATAACTGTTCCAGAGAATAAATTTTGCCTAACTTCCAAACCTCCCCTGGCACAACATAAGGTCATTTCTTCTTGTCCTATCACTTGATATTTTTACATGTGTTTCTTTTATTTTATTTTGGATTTATAAGAAAAAGAAACCTTCTGAATAAAGTTTTAGTGTCAGTTTTATTATGGTACCATGTTTTGACATATTTAAGAATGAAGCATTATGGCTTTCCATTTCCAATACATTTTTCTGTAATTCCCTTCAAAGATCAATCCTCTTCTTCCTGCTGCATATTCAAATGAAGGAAAATGTTTAACATTTTTATTTGAATATTTTCTTCAACATTCAAGCTGTGGTTCTTTTAATTTTGTGTGTGTATATGTGAATTAAAATAAATGAAAATTCTGAATGATGAAAACAGGTTTTTTTGTTTGGGTTTTTTTCATTTTTGTTTTTTGGTTGGTTGGTTGGGGGTTTTTTGTTGCTGTTTTTTTTTTAACTTTATGGTTGTCTATTTCAACATTCAAGTAAAGAAACAAACAAAGTCACACTATTTTACCAAAAATTATTAGTCCGAAATATTGCTTACAGACCTCGATTTCACAAGTCTAGTTTCTTTACCAGACTGACATGAAATGTGACTTTAATGCATCTGTATTATTTTTTCTTTTTTTTTTAATCCTAGCATGATCTTTCAGAATTCATACATATAGAATGCTTAATGTTGTACAGATTTATTTCTAATTTACAGCAGTAAGACTCTACTAAATACAGTGCTTTTAAAGTGATTTACGCTACTGTTGCTGAGCTCTGAATCACAACCATGTCTATATTTATAGTTTACACAGTCCCTGTCATTGTATGTAATTTTTACAGTTGAATAAAAATAACAGATCCCTACTTAAAGGGCCTTATAATCATAGATCCTTGATTACAGCTCTGTTAAACTAACCTACATGGTGGCCCATGAGCCAAAGAAATGATAAATAAAAGGAACTGTAAAGTGAGTAGCTCCTTCCAAAGGGAAATATCAACCTGCACATGGAAATGTCACCAGTGCAATAACGTTTCCTGCTGCAGCAGAGGGAACTGAGTGGATACCAAGCATAAATAAGACTGGCGTCTTAGTGAGGAATGGGCATGGTGAGAGGCTGTGAACAAGCAGAGCAGTTTACCTCTGAGCAAAGGAGGAGAAGTTGCCAGGTGAGAGGTAAGACCTACCCGTGGAAGAACTGGGCTTTCAGAGTGAGCCAGATTGCAGACTCTGGGCTGAACCTCTGGAGTAAGGCGATTTGGATTCTTTGACATAGATGACTCTTTTAGGAACTGTTTATTTGAATTTAGACCCTGCACACTGTTCTCTGAAAGCAGAAGGGCTTTTCCCTGTTGAGTTCCTGTTTCTGCAGCAGTTGTCTCAGTGCTGCCAATCAAAAGAGAGCAGAATTACAAGAATTTCACATCCTTCTGTCTTCTGGCTCAGGTGGTCTTGGATGGGTTTGTCTGAGAATACAGTGGCAGAAACCAGGTATCCTGCAGTATGATGCCTTGTAGCGTGGAAACAGAAAAAGAAAAAGGGGAACACAAAACCACATTTTCTTGTAGACAGCAAATGTATGTGCAGTATTTTTCTAAAACCATGTTTCCTATAAATTTTAACCTATGGTTTTAATTTTGCTCCAGATTCAGCTTGATTTTGCCCAGACTCCAGCAACATGGGATGCACATACAACCCTTTGGTCCTGAGTTGGCCAGGACCTGGGGCCAGTCAGCTTTCCCCATTTCCCTCTCATGCATCCAGTCTTGTGACTTCAGATCTTTAATTCCTTGTCATTTTTATTGAAGAAAGAGGTCTTCTTGTTTCATTTATTGACTCTCAAAGACCATATCTAATGCATTGTCTTGCCTTCATGAAATTGGTCTCTGATCAGAGAGCAGCTCTTGTTGTAGCAATACTAACGAACAGACCACTTAAAGACCAAAGGGAAAAAAAAAAAAAAAAAAAAAGTGGTTCTAAGTGTTCAGTAAACTTAGAATTTGTAAAAAACAGTAAGAAAGCAGCTAAAATTTAGGGAACCACCTATGGCATGCTCTGAAACATGTTCAGCTGCATACTACAAAAGAATGTCCAGGCCAAAGATACAAATCTGCACAGTGAAATTTAAACAATATTTTGTTATACACTACACGTAAGTGGCAACACACTCCAACCCCTGATCAGCTGGATAAAGAATACGATTTCCTCTGCAGATGGTGTTAGCAGCAAATATGAAAAGGTTTTGCTGATTCTTTCCTTCTTTTCCTTTCATTAGTCAAACTGGTTCAAAGGTGTGTGAGAATCACATCCTGGTGCTTCAGGGGAAACCCAAAGGGAAAACAAAACCAGCTAATGTGCCTGGCCCTACTGTCCCAGTCTGTAACACATCATATTACAAAAATATTCCACATTATATATAAAAAGAACTAACATTTTGATGGTGTTCACAGATAATATCTGCTACCAATGTCCTTTTTACCAATTTTAATACTGAGAATCCTAATACAGAAAAAAAGTTCTATTTTCCTATCGAAGGTCAAATTCTTTTTTTTTTAACCTCCCTCCTTCTGCCTGCCGTGCCCTCACTCCCCCCTAACCCCGCTCCCCC
>WBNM01041315.1:0-10004 GCA_013399055.1 Ramphastos sulfuratus
GCTGCCCAGGGTGCCAGGCATGGGGACCATTGAAGCTTGAGATGCTTCCAGCACCTCCAGGAGCCAATGGGCAGATGCCAAGGTGGGCTCCAACCAGCAGGGTGGCACCGTCTGAAGGGCTTCTCCTGCCCTGCTGGAGGGCAGTGCCAAGAGGACGCTGCTGGCAGCACTGAGAGAGCCTCCAGGGGCACCCTGCAGGAGGCTATGGCAGATGCCAGCAGGAGGGCACCAGGAGCAGGCTGGCTCCAGCCCCACACCTTGGGCACTGAATGATGCCAGCTTGGGGCACAGCAGCTTGGGGTCAGCCTGGAGCCCTTCAGACAGCCTTGGCAGTGCCCCTCAGGGCCAGGGCACCTCGGGAGAGCGGAGGGTGGCAATGATGGTGGCAGTGCTGGCAGTGATGTGGCAGTGCTGGCAGCGTGGCGGCAGCATGGTGGCAGTGCTGGCACTGTGCTGGCAGTGATGGCAGTGTGCTGGCAGCATGGTGGCAGTGCTGGCACTGCGCTGGCAGTGCTGGCAGTGTGCTGGCAGCATGGTGGCAGTGCTGGCACTGCGCTGGCAGTGATGGCAGTGTGCTGGCAGCATGGTGGCAGTGCTGGCACTGCGCTGGCAGTGATGGCAGTGTGCTGGCAGCATGGTGGCAGTGCTGGCACTGCGCTGGCAGTGATGGCAGTGTGCTGGCAGCATGGTGGCAGTGCTGGCACTGCGCTGGCAGTGATGGCAGTGTGCTGGCAGCATGGTGGCAGTGCTGGCACTGCGCTGGCAGTGATGGCAGTGTGCTGGCAGCATGGTGGCAGTGCTGGCACTGCGCTGGCAGTGATGGCAGTGTGCTGGCAGCATGGTGGCAGTGCTGGCACTGCGCTGGCAGTGATGGCAGTGTGCTGGCAGCATGGTGGCAGTGCTGGCACTGCGCTGGCAGTGATGGCAGTGTGCTGGCAGCATGGTGGCAGTGCTGGCACTGCGCTGGCAGTGATGGCAGTGTGCTGGCAGCATGGTGGCAGTGCTGGCACTGCGCTGGCAGTGATGGCAGTGTGCTGGCAGCATGGTGGCAGTGCTGGCACTGCGCTGGCAGTGATGGCAGTGTGCTGGCAGCATGGTGGCAGTGCTGGCACTGCGCTGGCAGTGATGGCAGTGTGCTGGCAGCATGGTGGCAGTGCTGGCACTGCGCTGGCAGTGATGGCAGTGTGCTGGCAGCATGGTGGCAGTGCTGGCACTGCGCTGGCAGTGATGGCAGTGTGCTGGCAGCATGGTGGCAGTGCTGGCACTGCGCTGGCAGTGATGGCAGTGTGCTGGCAGCATGGTGGCAGTGCTGGCACTGCGCTGGCAGTGATGGCAGTGTGCTGGCAGCATGGTGGCAGTNCTGAGGGTGTGGGGGTGCCCATGCAGGGCCGGGGGTGCCCGCTGAGGGTGTGGAGGTGCCCACGCAGGGCCGGGGGTGCCCGCTGAGGGTGTGGGGGTGCCCACGCAGGGCCGGGGGTGCCCGCTGAGGGTGTGGAGGTGCCCAGGGCTGACCTGTGCCCGGGCTGGGCGCAGAGCTCTGCGTAGAGCTTGATCTTGGGCTCGGTGCCACTGGCACGCAGGGTGGCCACGGCCCCGTTGGCAAAGGTGAAGGTCAGCATCTGGCTGCTGCCGCTGGTTGGCAGCACCTGGCACGGGATGGCACGGCAGTGTGGGCACGGTGCCGCCCTCGGGGACAGCCCTGCCCCGCCCCCACCCCCCGCGGAGCCAAAGGGTGGGCAAGGGAAGGGGGCAGGAGCAGGGCACAGCCCTGCCAGGGGGCACTGGAGCTGGGGGCGGGGGGCAGTGGTGGTGCCCCCTGGCAGGAGCAGTGGCAGAGGGCACCTGAGCCGTGGCAGAGGTCGTGCAGAGCTTTCACACACAGACCAATCCCAGCCTGGGCACGGTGCCCCTGGGCAAGCTGCTGTGGAGCACAGCTGGCAGGGGTTGGCATGGGCGGGCTCCAGAGGTCCCTTCCAATTGCCCACCCCAGGCTGGGCTCTGGCATTGCTGCTGGCATCCCTGAATGCCCCTGGATGTGGGCACCTGCTCCAGTGACCCTCCAGGACAGGCCCTGTGCCCCCTGCCATGCCCCTGTGCCAGCCTCACCGCCGTGCCTGTGGGCTGGCTGCTGTCATAGCCTCCCCTGAGCTGCCCTGTGCCCCCTGCCGTGCCCCCTGTGCCCCCTGCCATGCCCCTGTGCCAGCCTCACCGCCATGCCCACAGGCTGGCTGCTGTCATAGCCTCTCCTGAGCCACCCTGTGCCCCCTGTGCCCCCTGCCATGCCCCTGTGCCAGGCTCACCGCCGTGCCTGCAGGCTAGTTGCTCTCATAGCCTGCCCTGTGCCCCCTGTGCCCACTGCCGTGCCCTGTGCCAGGCTCACCACCGTGCCCGCGGGCTGGCTGCTGTCGTAGCCTGCCCTGTGCCCCCTGTGCCCCCTGCTGTGCCCCCTGTGCCCCCTGTGCCAGGCTCACCGCCGTGCCCGCGGGCTGGCTGCTGTCGTAGCCGCGGCTCAGGTCCCGCAGGTGCAGGATGCCAAAGGCTCCGCAGCTGCCAGGGTAGGTCTGGGGGCAGCCGAAGTTGCGCAGGCGCTCGAAGATGCCCTCCGTGGTGCCAGGGTCGTAGCAGAGGAAGTAGGAGGTCCTGGAGAGGTGGTAGCCGTACCTAGGTGGGCACAGAAGGGCTGGGTGATGCCCTCCTGCCGCTCGGCTGGCACCTCGGCCCCAGCGGGCAGGGGGAGGAGGGGTGGGAGCTGGGTGCCAGGCTGCTGGTGGCAACTGCTGCACATGGCCCTGCCCTGTGCCCCCCACCCAGGCTCAGCTGCTCTGCATTCAGCTCTGCACTGGCACAGGCCTGTGCCAGCTGCTGGGCAGGCAGGGAGCTGGAGGGAAGCATCCTGGAGCCCAAACAGCTGCCCTGAGGGCCTGGCACTGCCAGGGCAGCCAAGATCTGCTCTGGGGGCACCTGAGGAGGCACAGCCAGGGGGGAGTCGCCTGGAGAGGGCACAACCTCCTGCACAGCACAGCTGAGTTGGGCACCTGCTGGGCAGCAGCTGCCAGGGGAAGGAGCTGGGGGGTGCTGGAGGGGGCAGAGAGGTGCCCAGCAGCCAGCAAGGGGCACTGGGGGGGTTGTGGGCAAGGAGGGCAAAGGAGCCTTGGTGGGGGACACAGAGCAGAGTGTGGGCACCAGCAGGGGCAGGGAGGTTCTGCTGCCCTCTGCTCTGCCCTGGGGGGGCACAGCTGAGCACTGAGGGGGCAAGAGGTTGGGGCTGGCATCTGCTGAGGGGTGCCAAGGGGCACCGAGTGGTAGCCAGGAGGTGGCATCAGCAGCAGCCTGTGTGGGGTGAGGCTGCCAGAGCCTGGCACAGGCTGCCCAGGGAGGTTGTGGAGCCTGTGCAGAGCTGCCAACCCCCACCTGGGCACGGTGCCCCTGGGGGTGCCCTGCTGGAGCAGGGTGGGGGTGGCCTGGGTGGGCACCATGGGTCCCTTGCCACCCCTTGGCTGGGCACTGCCTCTGTTGGTGCTTCAAGGTGCCAGGTGCCCACAGCCTCCTTTTGCCTGCTGCCAGCAGCTGCCAGCTGTGCCCTGCTGGAGCTCTGCTGCCAGCCCCAAGGGCCCCCAGGACCTTCTGCTGCTGCCACAGCCCTGGCACAACCCTGGCATAACCCTGGCCCCGGTGGGAGATGCCCAGGTCGGGTTGGTTTGGGCTCCCTGCCCTGCCCGGGGATGCCCCTGCTGGCTGCAGGCTGGCACCGAGTGCCCTCGGAAGGTCCCTTCCCACCCCCCTGCTGCCCGATGCCAAGGCAGTTCTTCTCTTGGCCCATTCCTGGCAGGGGCACAGCAGGAACTGCCCCACCTGGGTGGTGCCCAGCTGGGTGCCCGGGGTGGGTTTGGCAGGCTGGGGACCCATAGAGCAGCAGAGAAAACTACTCCATGCCAGGGCACATCTGCAGGGCACCTTCAGGACACTGCCCAGGTGGGCACCAGCCCGGCAGGAGGTGCTGGGGGTGGGCACTCACCTCTCATAGACCTGAGAGAGCTTCTGTGCCAGGCTGAGCCCCTGGGCATGCAGGAAGGATGCCATCTCTGCCAGCACCGCGGCGGCGCTCACCCCGTCCTTGTCCAGCACCAAGGTGCCACACATGAACCCTGCAGCAAGAGGGGGGCATGGGCATGGGCAGCTGTGCCCGGGGGCACTGCCAGGCTGAGCCTAGGTCTGCAAGGTCGTGCCGGTGCCAGGGCACCTCTGGGCAGCAAAGGTGGGCAAGGGTCTGGGAGAGCTGAGAAGGGCAGAGGAGGCTGAGGGAGACCCTCCTGGGAGTGCCCCTGAGGAGATGCCCTCAGCTTGTGCCAGGGGCAGGTTCAGGTTGGCCCTGAGAGTTGTGCCCCTTGAGGGTTGCCCAGGCCTGTGCCAGGCTGCCCAGGGTAGTGGTGGAGTGGGCATGGCTGGAGGGGTTGCCAAGGGGCACAGCTGTGGTGCCAAAGGCCATGGGTTGGTGGTGCCCAGGGGCAGTACTGGGGCAGGGTTGGTGGTGCCCAGGGGCAGGGTTGGTGGTGCCCAGGGGCAGTGCTGGGGCAGGGCTGGTGGTGCCCAGGGGCAGTGCTGGGGCAGGGTTGGTGGTGCCCAGGGGCAGTACTGGGGCAGGGTTGGTGGTGCCCAGGGGCAGTGCTGGGGCAGGGTTGGTGGTGCCCAGGGGCAGTGTTGGTGGTGCCCAGGGGCAGTGCTGGGGGCAGGGTCAGCGGTGCCCAAGGGCTGTGTCAGCCTCACCTTGGCAGGCCTGGGCTGGGCACTGCTGCCCAGGGTCTGCCCTCCCAGCCCCATGCCCCCTGGCAGTACCTACCGATGGACTCCTCGAAGGCAAAGAGAACCTCCATGCCCATGCCCAGCAGCTCATGTGCCCTGTTGCCAACCCACTTGAAGCCTGGCAGCGTCTCCTGGGCACAAAGGTGAAGCAGCAGCAGCTGAGGTCACCTCTGCTGGGCACCCACAGGCCCAGGCTGGGGGCACCTGTGCCAGCAGCTCACAGTGCCAGCAGGGCGAGGGGGGTGGGAAGGGACCCCTGGTGCCCATCCATGCCAACCCCACCCTGCCCCAGTAGGGCACCCCCAGCAGCTTGCCCAGGGGCACCGTGCCCAGGGCAGGTTGGCAGCTCTGCACAGGCTCCACAACCTCCCTGGGCAGCCTGTGCCAGGCTCCAGCAGCCTCACCCCACACAGGCTGCTCCTGGTGCCACCTCCTGGCTGCCACTCAGTGCCCCTTGCCCCTTAAGCTGGCCCTGGGCACCGCTCAGCTGATGCCAGCCCCAGCCTCTTGCCCCCCAGCACTCAGCTGTGCCCCTCCCAGAGGGCAGCAGAACCCCTCTGCCCCTGCTGGTGCCCACACTCTGCTCCATGCCCAGGGCACCTTTGGCCTCCTTGCCCCATGCAGTGCCCCTTGCTGGCTGCCCCCCTGGGGATGCTGAAGCTTCCCTGGGTGCCCTGTGCCAGCTGCAGCCCAGCCCCTGCCCACACCTGCTCTGCCCCCTCCACGCCATGCCCACAGCTCAGCGGTGGGCACAGAAGGGGCAGGGGTGGGAAGGGACCTGCCCAGGCCACGCAGCCAAGCAGAGCAGGGTGCCCACAACTGCCCTCCCCAGCCGACCTGTCCTGGCACGGTGCCACCCGCCCTGCTGCTGAGAGTGGTGATGCCAGCAGGCTTGCCAGGCGATGCCAAGCCTCACCTCGAAGTGGAAGCCTTCCTGCTGGGCAATGGCCCTGAGGATCTTGGAGGAGACAGTGGTTGCCAGCATGCAGAGGTTGGCAGGGCTGGCACCCGGGGGTGCCCGCTGGCGCCAGCAGGAGTAGAGCCACCAGCCGAAGAGCGCTGCCAGCTCGTTGCCCGAGAACACCTTCCAGCTGCCACTGCAGGGTGGGCACAGTCACAGCTCCTGCCCACGCCAGCCCCTGGCACTGCTGCTCAGGCTGCCCCCACACCCCCCCGGGCAACGCTGCCAGGGCCAGCGGCGGGCACGGGGCAGGAGCCTGCCCGCCGGAGAGGTTGGCAGGCAGAGCTGCCACAGGGGTGCCCAGCTGTGGGGGTGGGCACTGACAGCAGCACTGGGAGCTGGCAGTGGGGCAGGAAAGGAGGTGGTGGGCACAGGGAGGGCAGAGCCAAAGGAAGGCAGGCACCCAGGGCTGGTGGGCAGCAAGGGCTGGTGCCCCTTGCCCCTTGGGCTGGCCCCGGGCACCACTCAGCAGATGGCACTCCCAGCCCTGCCCCCAGCCTTCAGCTGTGCCCCCCCAGGGCAGAGGGCAGCAGAACTTCCCTGCCCCTGCTGCTGCCCACACTCTGCTCCGTGCCCACCACCCCTTTGCCCTCCATGCCCCCCAGGGCTGCTTGCGGGGGGCTCCTGGGCACCTCCTTGTGCCCCCCAGTGCCCCCCCAGGCTCCTTCCCCTGGCAGCTGCTGCCAGCAGAAGACTGCACAGGGGCTGGCACAGGGCGCTCAGAGCTCCCCCAGGGTGCCCTGCCCTGGCACAGCCTCCCCCCCAGTCCCACCTGGCACCAGCCGGGAGGTGCCCAAGGGGAGGTGCCCAACGGGAGGTGCCCAACGGGAGGTGCCCAACTCACTCCTCCTGCTGCTCAGCCACTGCCAGCCTGTCGGCGTCAGGGTCCGTGGCCACCACCACCTTGGCACCTTCCTTCTCTGCCAGCCTCAGCGACAGCTCCTGTGGGCACGGGGGGAGAGACCAAGGCCCAGGAGGGCATCGAACCCCCAGCAGGGGGCAGCAGGCAAGGAGAGGGCATCGGGCAAGGAGCTCTGCCAGCTGCCACCCCCCTGCTGCCTTCCTCCTCCTCCTCCTCAGCTCCCATCCACCTTCTGCCTTCCTCCTCCTCCTCCTCAGCTCCCACCCCCTTGCTGCCTTCCTCCTCCCCCTCAGCTCCCACCCCCTGCTGCCTTCCTCCTCCTCCTCCTCCGCTCCCATCCACCTTCTGCCTTCCTCCTCCTCCTCCGCAGCTCCCACCCCCTTGCTGCCTTCCTCCTCCCCCTCAGCTCCCCCCCCCTGCTGCCTTCCTCCTCCTCCTCCTCCGCTCCCATCCACCTTCTGCCTTCCTCCTCCTCCTCCGCAGCTCCCACCCCCTTGCTGCCTTCCTCCTCCCCCTCAGCTCCCCCCCCCTGCTGCCTTCCTCCTCCTCCTCCTCCGCTCCCATCCACCTTCTGCCTTCCTCCTCCTCCTCCTCCGCTCCCATCCACCTTCTGCCTTCCTCCTCCTCCTCCTCCGCTCCCATCCACCTTCTGCCTTCCTCCTCCCCCAGCTCCCAGTTCCCTGCTGCCTTCCTCCACCTCCTCCTCCTCTCACCGCTCCCATCCAGCCAGTCCCCGTCCCTGCCCCCCCAAGGCTGGCATCGTGCCCTCGGGTACCAGCACAGACTCCCCCTCCTCGGGGTTGGGGCAGCTGAGGGTGGAGAAGTTTGGGTCTGGGTCCTGCTGCTCGGGCACGGGGATGGGTGGCACAAAGCCGAATGCCCTGAAGGCCTCCTGCACGTAGTGGTGCCCAACGCCGTGGAAGGAGCTGTGCACGAAGCGCAGCTGGCACCGCTGGTTCAGCTCCCTGCAAGGCACACACACGGCTGGCACCGGGGGGCACTGCCAGGGCTGCAGCCAGGCTCTGCTCCTGCCGTGCCAGCACAGGGCACCGCTGGTTCAGCTCCCTGCAAGGCACACACACGGCTGGCACCGGGGGGCACTGCCAGGGCTGCAGCCAGGCTCTGCTCCTGCCGTGCCAGCACAGGGCACCGCTGGTTCAGCTCCCTGCAAGGCACACACGGCTGGCACCGGGGGGCACTGCCAGGGCTGCAGCCAGGCTCTGCTCCTGCCGTGGGCACCTTAGCTGTGCCCAATTGCTTTGCCCAGGGCAGGGGGTTTGGACCCGGCCGACTCCTGCAGCCCCCGGCCCAGGCTGCTGCAGGCCTCTGCCCACCTCCCCTTGTGCCCCCAGACCCATTTGTGTGCCCCCCTGGAGCCTTGCCCCTGCCCAGGGCCCTACCTGTGCCAGCAGAGCCTGCTCAGGCCCTGCATGTAGGAGCGGCAGATGGCACCCAGGGGGTCCTGCCTCAGGGGGCTGCAGTCCACCAGGTGCTGGTGCCAGGAGCCAGCCCAAGGCTCCAGGCTCTGCTCCATGCACCTGAGGATCTCCTTCTCCTGAGGGCTGCTCAGCTGGGCACCGTTTGCCAGGTACACCTGGGCACAGGGCAGAGGGCACCAGCCAGAGATCAGCTCCCACGGGGGGCAGGCAGAAGGGTGCCAGGGCAGGCAGAAGGGTGCCAGGGCCTGGCAGTCACATGGCAAAGTGAGGAGAGGGCTTGGGGGGGTAGGGAAAGGAACTGAGGGGGATGGAGGCAGAGCTCAGCTTGGGACTGGTGGCCTGGGGGGCACCTGGACGATGGCAAAGTAAGCCTGGCACAGTAGTGCCACTGGATATCACCAACCCTGCCCCAGCACTGCCCCTGGGCACCACCAACCACAGCCCCAGCACTGCCCCTGGCACCACCAACCCTGCCCCAGCACTGCCCCTGGGCACCACCAACCACAGCCCCACCACTGCCCCTGGGCACCACCAACCCTGCCCCAGCACTGCCCCTGGGCACCACCAACCCTGCCCCCAGCACTGCCCCTGGGCACCACCAACCACAGCCCCAGCACTGCCCCTGGGCACCACCAACCCTGCCCCAGCACTGCCCCTGGGCACCACCAACCCTGCCCCAGCACTGCCCCTGGGCACCACCAACCCTGCCCCCAGCACTGCCCCTGGGCACCACCAACCCTGCCCCCAGCACTGCCCCTGGGCACCACCAACCATGGCCTCCTCCCAGGTGGCAGCCAGGAGGTGGCACCAGGAGCTGCCTGTGTGGGGTGAGGCTGCTGGAGCCTGGCACAGGCTGCCCAGGGAGGTTGTGGAGCCTGTGCAGAGCTGCCAACCCCTGCCCTGGGCACGGTGCCCCTGGGCAAGCTGCTGTGGGTGCCCTGCTGGCACTGGGGCTGTGCCAGGGCTGTGCCAGGGCTGTGCCAGGGCTCACCTTGTAGCCGTTGTCCTCCTTCCTGTTGTGGGAGGCTGTGATCATGACCCCAGCTGCAGCCCCCAGCTGCTGCACTGCGTAGGGCTGCAGGGGGCACAGGGCAGGGTGGGCACAGCACAGGGTGGGCACTGCCAGCAGCAGCACCCAGCCCCAGGAGCCAGCCCCCAGCTCTAGAACCGAGCCCCAGGACCCAGAACTCATCCTCAGAACTCAGAACCCAGCTCCAGAACCTGCCCCAAGAACCCAGGCCCCAGAACCCAGCTCCAGAACCCACCCCTCTGAATCCAGCTCCAGAACCCACCCCTCTGAACCCAGCTCCAGAACCCATCCCAGAACCCAGCTCTGGAACCCAGCTCCCAGGCCCCAGAACCCAGACCCCTGCCCACAGGATGTAGCTCCAGAACCCAGCTCTAGAACTCACCTCCCCAGAACCCAGACCCCAGCTCTAGAACTCAACTCCCCAGAACCCAGCTCCCACCACAAGAACCCAGAAGCCAGCTCTAGAACCCACCCACCACCATCACCCCTGAACCCAGCTCCAGAACCCAGCTCCCAGGCAGAACCCAGACCCCTGCCCCCAGGACCTAGCTCCAGAGCCCACCTCTAGAACCCATCCCCTGAACCCAGCTCTAGAACTCACCTCCCCAGAACCCAGCTCCCAGTACTAGAACCCAGGCCCCAGAACCCTGCTCCAGAACCCAAGTCCCAGCACTAGAACCCAGACCCCAGACCCCCAGAATCCAGCTCTAGAACCCAGCTCCCGGGCCCCAGAACCCAGATCCCTGCCCCCGGGACCTAGCTCCAGAACCCAGCTCTAGAACCCACCCCCAGAACACAATTCTAGAACCCCCACCCAGCTCTAGAACCCAACTCACCCCCCCGAATACAAGTCTAGAACCCACCCACCCCAGAACCCAGCTCTAGAACCGACCCCAACTCCAGAACACAAGT
>WBNM01041316.1:0-15264 GCA_013399055.1 Ramphastos sulfuratus
CCAGGAAATCTTCTGTGTATTATGTTTGCAGGCGTCGGGCGTGGCACCGGGCAGGGCCTCCGCCCCTCCCCGAGCAGCTTGCCTGTCCATACCCCAAATACGCAGAAGCCTTTGCAGGGTAGCTGGTGTGAGGTGTCACGTCCTGGGCGTTCAAGCCAGGCTGCCCACAAAGACACTCTATGTTCCTGTTGATTAGCATCTCTGAGCTCTGCGGCAGGAATTAACAAAGGCAATCTTTATCTTTGTTGATTTGAACGAGGGAGAGTCGATCAGACTGCCAAAGTGTCAGCTGATAGTGCATTGCAACGTAGCTGCCCACGGTAAGTCCTATTTGATCAAGAGGTGGTGGTTGCCACTTAGATAAGGATTTAGGGTTTGATGTCTTCTCACTTGTGGGCAAATGGTTGCAGAAGTGAGGTGTTTTTAATTTGCAGAGGTTTGTGTTAAGCTGACACGATTTGTGCTGGGCTATGAGTGCCCCGGTACCAGAGGACAGCAAAGGTGTTTTCTCCTTTGGAGGAGTGAAAATGGAAATGCTCCACACGGTTTGGAAGTTTAAAGGGAGATTTTAGTTACGAGTATACATATGTGCAGGAGGCATTCAGGTAGAATGAATTCATTCACAAACTAGGCCAAGCCTACCAGATCAAAACCTTCTAGAATCCTCCACCTCTCCCACCCTCAGCAACCCTGAGAGCAGGCCAGAAATGCCCGCACCACCGCAGGCCTACAAGGCCTTTGTAGGCCTCATGACGCAGCTCAAATTCCCTGCTGGCTAGAAGCCATCTCCCACACAGACAAGCAGGGACACTGCTCTGCCTGGAGAGAGATGTGAAGGGAGGAGAGGCAGGAAGGAGAAGAGAGCAATATCAGCCAGGCACTGCTTTACAAACTGCTACCAGAACAGGAACAGAGTAACAGTGTTACAATACCCTGCCATGACCAGGTCTGTCCCTTGGGACTCATCTCTTTTTGAAGGACTTAGTCACTGTGGTCTTCTTAAAGGGCAACTAGCCCAAACCACCACAACAATGCTTTGGAAGTTGGCTGAAGACAGAGGAGGCTGTGGATGGAGAAAGCTAGAGAGGGCATGCACCAGGTAGGCTTCCATCCTACAGCCATGAGAGTCCTTTGTTCTCCATCCTACAGCCATGAGAGTCCTTTGTTCAGGCTCTGACATCTCTTCATACAAAATCCTCAGCAGGTCACAGAATCACAATATGGTGGGGGTTGGAAGGAACCTCTGGAGATCATCTAGTCCAAACCCCTGCTAAAGCAGGGTCAGCCACAGCAGGTTGTCCAGGATTGCAATGTCCAGGTGGATTTTGAATCTCTCCAGAGAGGGAAACCACCACCTCTCTGGGCAGCCTGGTCCACTGCTTCATCACCTTCAAGAAGTAGAGACGATCACAGACCAGCATTACTGAAACCATTTGTGTTCATACTGTAAGGACAATGGTTTGGCCTTGAAGAGCTGAGGGCTGTTCCCAGCCCTAAGCACCCACTGTCATGCTGAACTTCAGAAGAGCATTGAGTGACTACCAGACCCTGGCTCTTGCAAGCCCACAGCAAAGTTCAAGTAGAGGTCTAGAAAATGCAAAAGGGAGTAAGCCTGGGAGGTGAAGCAAGTTGACAGTGATGCTCATGTTGGGTTTTGCTGGTTGAACACCCTGCTGTTTTCGGCTCTGTGTTGGAGAGCAATGTCTGTCATCTCAGGTCACCTTCTTGTTTGCTCTCAGCTGCTGTGCTCATCAGAGGGAGCATTATCAAACAGGGCCTGGAGGCAAGTGTGTCTCTATTTGATCAGCAGTGTGGTGGTGATCCCACAGCACTGCACTGAAGATATTCCCATCCCACATGCAGCAAAGGTACCGTGCCCTTCCAAAGCCTGCCTGGCAGTGAAACTGTCACTGCAATGCAAACTTATGTTCATCAGCCAAGGTGATCAGCCTTTACCCCTCCCTGAGGAAGAAGGAGACGTTCTGAATGTGGTGTGAGGGGGACCTGGGATTTCGAATCACTGTGAAAGAGCCAGGTAGGTTCCCAGACAACATGGGGCACTGAGCCAGGGCACCTCTGCAAGCATGTCAGCTGTGTGTGAAAAAAAGATGCTTGGTAATTAGAGAGGTAATTAGTTTGGTAATTACTAAGGTAATTAGTTTGATTCTCTGGAAAGCCAGTAACTGCTGGGAAGAGAACACTCAGCCATTGTGCTGGAGGGAGCACCTGGAATTGCAGTGCTGCAGCATCCCTCCCACCAAATTAACCCTTCTCCACCCTGGGATAATTTGAAGGAAAAATAGACCTAAAAGGTCAGCTTGTCAGAGGTCTTGTGCCCAAAAAATTGTGAGCCAACTTCCAATAACATTGAAACGTACTTGTTCCATAAAACCTATCTGCAGTGCTGAGTCCAGCTCTAGGATCTTCAGTGCAGACATGGACCTCTTGAAGCAGACTTGGCAGAGGAGGCCACAAGAGAACAGAGGGCTTGAGCACCTCTGCTGTGAGGCCAGGCTGAGAGAGTTGGGGTTGTTCAGGCTGGAAAAGAGAAGGCTCCAGGGAGACCTGGTAGCCTTTCAAGTGATCCTGCTTCAGCAGGGGGGTTGGACTTGATGACCTCTGTAGGTCCCTTTCAGCTTCAAATGTTCTGTGATTCTGTGACTTAAAGGGGGCTACAAGAGAGCAAGGGACAGACTTTTTAGGTGGATGTGTTATAACAGGAAAGGTTTGATGGTTTGAAAATAGAAGAGATTTTGACTACATGTAAGGAAATTTTGTTTCACAAGTGAGTGTGGTGGATCACTGGGCCCAGGATGCCCAGAGAGATGACAGATGCCCTGTCTTTGTCAGGTTGTCTTGGGCTCTGAGCAACCTGATCTAGTTGCAGGGGGTCTCTGCTCCTTGTAGGGGGTTTGGACTAGGAGGCCTTTAAAGGTCCCTTCAAATGCAAATCATTGGATGATTCTGTGATAGTCAGAGGAGAACCTAAGGCAGCAGAAAGGCCAACAGAGACACGGTATTTATTACAAAGATTTCACATACATTCAGGCTGCTGGGGACACCTTTTGGGTAACCGTTTTGAAGTGTCCCCATGACATTGCTGCTCTTGGGAAATGAGGGTTGTTCAGCTGCTCTATGCGTTGGATCCTGCACATTCCTTCACCCCTGGACTGCCTTGCTGGTTTAATGGAAGCATTTCTACCAGCTTGGGGTGCAGATTGGCAACTGAGGGTGATTTTTTTTCTTTTCCACAGTCATATGAAACCTCAGTTATTTTCTGACCACCCTGCATAGAACTGTCCCTTCTACTTTTGCCAATCCCATAGGAGGACTCAGGCAGGTGAGCTGTCCTGTTTCTCCCAAAGTGAGGGGTAACTGCACAGGTCAATCTGCAAGCACTCACTGGGGAAGTGGTGTTGGACCTGCAAGAAGCAGATCAAATTCCCAAGTAAACTGCAAGCTAAGCAGGTCCTTCATGTTCATCTGTTGCTTATATAGATATGGCAGGGCTAGAAGGGGCTTGGCAAATGTTGGAGTTCACTACTCTGTGATACCTGATACCTGAAATCTATAAACCAGGTCATCTGTGACACCTGATACCAAGAAATCCTCATGAACTACAAACCAGGTCATCATCTCCTTACAAAACTGCTGAGGGTTTTTTTGTGGTATGGAGGTTTAGTTCTGAAAGGGTTTAATAGGTGGAGTATAGTGAGAGTAAGGAGATGAGATACTAAGACCCCTTAACAGGCAGGAACCACTTCTGCTAGGCTGCCCATCAGAATTTACTGGCTCTCTCTCCTGTTTCTTATGTCAGATGGGGAGGAATTTCCCCCCCTCTCAGTTTTAATGTTATTAACACGAGCTGTTTTGGAAAGGTCAGCATCAGCTCAAGTGTTTTCTAATCTGACTCTTAAAAAACCAGCAAACAAGTAATCTACATTCCACCCTAGCTGCCTCTGAATAGCCAAGCCTGGTGGTTTGTAAAGCAGGTGTTTGCAGAGGTGACTTGTTTTTGCTCATGATTCCTGCTCCTGGAATCAGGGATAAAAATTAAAATAACTGCTATTGACTGACAAAATTAGCTTAGCAGAGAGAGGTCTGTGAGCAGGATCCAGATACAGCTCCAGGAACATGGTTACCCCTCACATTGCACCAGGAGGGAGTTGGGTTGGACATCAGGAACAATTTCTTCACCAAAAGGATTGTCAAGCCCTGGAGCAGGCTGCCAAGAGAAGTGGTGGGATTGTCATCCCTGGAGGAATGTAGATGTGGTGCTGAAGGACGTGGTTTGGTGGTGACCTGGCAGTGACCTGGGTTAATGGTTGAACTCAATGATCTTTCAGGGTCTTTTCCAACCCAAACAATTCTATGACTTTTAAGGCCAGAGGAACAGAGCACATCTGTATCTGTGGTTTTACATCTTGGAAACTGATGCTGTTGATATTATTAGAAATAATTTAATGTCTCCAGAGGCCTCTTCCAGCCCCTACCATTCTATGATTCTGTGCTGGAGAAATGCTGAGCATGGGACAAATGAGCTGAGGCTGGAGTAGATAGGTGATAACGAACTGACATAGGAGGCAAAATCATAGAATAGCTTGGGTTGGAAGGGACCTTAAAGATCATCTAGTTCCAAACTCCCCTGCCATGGACAGGGACATCTAGACTAGGTTGCTCAAGGCCTTGTCCAGCCTGACCTTGAACACCTCCAGGGANCTTGAACACCTCCAGGGAGGCCACATCCACAGCTTCCCTGGGCAACCTGTCCCAGTGTCTCACCACACTCACTGTAAAGAATTTCTTTCTAATCTCCTGTCTACATCTCACCTATTCCAGGTTCAATCCATTTCCTCTCATCCTATCACTTTAAGTCCTTGTAAAAAGTCCTGCACCAGCTTTCTTGTAGGCCCTCTTCAGGTCCTGGAAGGCTACTCTAAGGTCTCGCGAGAGCCTTCTGCAGGCTGAACAACCCCGATTCTCATAGCCGGTCTGCAGGCTTCTTTGTTTAGGAAAAAGCAGGAAGAAAATCTCCCAACTCCTGTCCTTTTGTCTCAGTTTGTCATCTTGGAGGTGCAGTGAGGCAGCAGTGCAGCAAACACACACCAGTGTTATTTGCTCTTGTGGGTTTAGGGGGAAGCTGCAGAAGGGAGGAGGTGGGGGGAGAGGCAGCGAGTCAACAGCAAGAGAATATTAAATAGCCTCCAGTAAAAGAAGAGATCGTTGTGAAGCCACTTGGAGCTCTCAAGAAGGGGTAGTGTGTGGCTGCTGCTAATGTTACAGTAAGTGATGCAGTCTAGGACCTGCCCACTGACCTGAGAGCTCTGCCTTTGTGCCACTGAGCCCAGCAAAAATCATTCATTCAAGTGCTCAGCAGGGCTTTTCTTGAATGGAGAGAGCACCCATTAGGGAGCCTGTCTAGGAGCCCTCCTTACAGATCACCATCAAGCCTTGCTGTTTGCTGGGTTTTGTTTCATTTAAATGGAAGCTTTTTCAGCTGATATGGTGGCACTTTGGGGAGTTTGGAAAGAAGCTGGTTGCTGCTGCTGCAGTTTGGTCTGCTCTTAACAAGAAAGAAAACAGCATAGTAAAGCCATATCTATCAAACCTGGGTGACTTTGCACTTCCTGCTATCTGGGCTCAGCCTTTTGGAGTTTGTGATCTTTCTTGTCTTCTTCCTTATGCTGTCCAGCTAGGTTTGATGTTCTTGCAGGCCCAAGGGCAACCCATGAACAAACTGAGACAGTAGGTCTCAAATCAAGGAATCCAGAAAATGGTCTCACTTTTGCTTCCTTAGGAGTAGAACTGACCAGTTGAAACAGCTTTCTGTCCTTCAGAAAACATTCATCTAGACAAATTTCTACAACTCCCTGAAAGGAGATTTGGGCCAGGTGGGGGGCAGTCTCTTCAGCCAAGTGATAGGATAAGAGAAAATGCCCTCAGGTTTCACCAGGGCAGATTCAGGTTGTACATGAGGAACAATTCCTACCCCAAAAAGGTTGTCAAGCCCTGGAACAGGCTGCTGAGGGCAGTGGTGGAATCTCCATCCTTAGAGGGTTTTAAAAGCCCTAGAGGGATTTAAAATAGATGTGATGCTGAAGGACATGGTTTAGTGGTGACTTGGCAGTGCTGGATTAGCAGCTGAACTTGATGATCTTAAAGGTCTCTTCCAACCAAAACAATTCTATGAAAGCATTGCTTCAACCTTCTGTCTGAAGAGTTGAAATGAAAAGAACCAGATAAAGAAAGCCATTTGGGTCCATGCAAAGGATGCCAAAGGTGCTCCATGGGGGTCACTGAGGCATCAGGGTATGTGGTTTCTATTTCAGGCATCACTAGATGTATCATTCAGATGTTTTTGTGCCCCTATATTTCAATTACAGAATCACAAAATCATTTGGTGGGACCTTTAAGGTCATTGAGTCCAACCTTTAACCCAGCACTGCCAAGCCCACCACTAAACCATGTCCCCTCCTATTAGGGGTTCAACAAGATGACCTTTAAATGTCCCTTCCAACCCAAACCATGCTTAAGAATTTATAATTCTATGATTCTATGAATCTCTGGTTCTGTGATTGTGTTTCCCCAGCCTGGTAGAAATCACAGAATCACAAAATGGTTTGAGATGGAAGGGACCTTAAAGAGCATCTAGTTCCAACCAGCAGCAGAAATACCAAACTGATATACCCACAGAGGTATGTTCAGGCCATCTGTACTCTTCTCTTGAATTTCACCTCTTGATTCTGCTTCTGGGTCCCTAAGCAATCCCTTCCCCCAGGCAGAAGTTGATCACCACTTGATTTATGGGATTACAGAGCCATTCATTTTGCTCAGGTCCATCTCAGTTGTCTCTGGGGGAGGTTCATTTCCTCCCTGCTGCAGGAGAGGAGGGGGAAAGAGAAAGCTCTGGGCTCCAAGGAAGGCTCTAAGTGAGCTCCTTCATTTTTAAATTGGGTTTCTGCTCAGAGGTTAATCATTTCATCTCTGATCCTCCTTAAAAGTGGTGATTAATCCCCCTGCACATGGAGTAGATCCATGTACCATAAAAAAATACCAACATGGCTCTGGGTGTTTTTTTTCCCCCAGTAATGAGAGCAATTCATAACCCAGCAGCCTTTAAAGATCCCAGTTACCCCGCAGAAGACAATATTGTTCAGAAAAAAACAATTCAAAGGTGATGGTAGTGGGGTTTCCCCACTTTTTGCTGGGGAAAAAGGCTTCAGGGAAAAGTAATTGTTGGTTTAAAACTTCATCCTGCATTCAGCAGCAATCCATCAACTCCAGGTGGGTTTTGAAGCTAAGGTTACTCAATATTCAAGCTGGGAATACTCAGCAGGAAAGAGTGGACCAGGAACAGAGAAATATTGCCAGGGAAATTCTCCCTAACCTGCTTTCCTTTCATGTCCTTCTCTCCTCATGGACTGCAGCAGAGGGGGAGGAGACCCTCCCTCAACCTGTTGGCCATACTTTTCTTTAAGCACCTCAGGAGACTATTGGCCTTCTTGGCCACAAGAACACAATGCTGGCTCATGATAAACTTATTGTCCACTGACACTCCCAGGTGCTTCTACATGTAGCTACTTTCCAGCAGGTCAACCCCTCACCTGTGCTGGTGCAGGGGGTTATTCCTTCCCAGGTGCAGGACTCTACATTTGCCCCCATTGAACTTCCTGAGGTTCCCTTCCACCCAACTCTCCAGCCCATCCAGGTCTCGCTGAATGGCAATTAGCCACTCCTCCCAACTCGGTATCATCAGCAAAGTGGCTGAGGGGCCACTGTCCCTTTGTCCAGCTCATTGATGAAGATGTTGAACAAAACTGGACTCAGTTCTGACCCCTGTGGAACATGATGACCCTTGAAGATCCCTTCCAAATCAAACCATTCCATGTTCCTATGACCATCAGCGTCCACAAGAAGCATAAACAGAAACGTGGCTGAGAGCAGCTTTGTTCCCACCTCCAGAAAAATCTCTGGTTAAAATAGATTTGGGAAGAAGCCAGCTGCAAGCAAAACACTAAAGAAAGAAGCACAAAGGGTTGCTGCTACTTAATATAAATTGACGTCAGAAAGGGCCGTTTCAAACTCCAGCATCTCAGAGCTGTGTCTTCATTTGGGACCAACTTCTGTTTCCTGTTAATTTGCTGTAGTTACAACTACCTAAGTGGATGAGCACTGCCAAGCCTTTCATTTCTGGATGGTAATTTTTAAAAGCTGTTATTGATCCATTGGGTTTGAAAGCTTGCTGCAGCTTGAGGAAGCTGGGAAGATGTCTGCTCTGCAGCACAGGCAGGATGTAAGTGGGTTTTGAAACAACTTTGACCTTTCCTAGCCAAGGGAAGTGTGAGGAAAACACAAGGAAATCTTATGCTGTTTTTGTAGAGTCATGGAATTGTTTCAGTTGGAAAAGACATTTAACATTATCCAACCATTACCTAACTCTACCACCAAGTCTGATGCTAAACCATGTCCCTCAAGACCACATCTCTGCATATTTTAAACATCTCCAGGGTTGGGGATTCAACCACCTCTCTGGAGAGCCTGTTCCAGTGTTTGAGTACCTTTCAATGAAGAATTTTCTTCTTATGTCCCACTTAAACCTTCTCTGGTGCAATTTGAGGCTATTTTCTTTCATCCCATCACATGTTACTTATGACAAGAGACCAACCTCGACCTGGCTCCAACCTCCTTTCAGGGAGTTGTAGAGAACCAGAAGGCCTCCCCTCAGCTTCCTTTTCTCCAGACTATACAGCCCCTGTTCCCTCAGATGCTCCTTACAAGGCCCATTCTGCAGACCCCTCAGCGGTTTTGTTGCCCTTCTCTGAACCCTTCTTTCAGGTTCATTCTGGCTTTGCACACTGCTGCGACCTGAGCCAGATAATTGATCAAATTTGTGGCAAAAAGCTGGGCAGTAAATCTGAGTTACAGGGTGGATCCCTGTGCAGAGTGATTGAAGGAGCTGCCACTAGGGACATTTTAACAGTTTAAGTCTGGTAATATCTTGTAGAGTGAAAATAAAACCTGACATAACATTTTGAGTTATCATCTGATGGAGAAGAGGATTCTTGGCTGGCTGTAGTCTGGTGTGCAGTGATGTCCATGTCGTACTGGCCATGCTTAGCTCCCTTGGCAGCCTCGAGGAAGAAGCTGAGCATTGGATTTGCTTTTGGCTGGTCATCTACTCTTGTGCCTTAAGCAGCAGGTTCAGGACTTGCAGAAGAGGAGGGTTCCAGTCCAGGCAATGAATTACCTTTTGATGCTGTTGATTCAAAACCTCTCACCATAACTAAACGGCAACAAGGAAAGTTTTGTTCAACTCATAATGGAAAGTAAGGATCATAGAATTTTGGGATCATAGAATCATTAAGGTTGCAAAAGACCTCTAAGATCATCAATGCAACACCACCATGTCTCATAGTGTCACGTGCACATCTTTTTTTAACGTCCCCAGGGACGGTAACTCCACCACTCCCTGGGCAGCTTGTTCCAATGCCTGACCACTCTTTCAGTGAAGAATTTTTCCTAATATCCAACCTAAATCTCTCTTGGTGTCACTTGAGGCCATTTCCTCTTGTCCTATCACTTGCTACTTGGGAGAAGAGACCAACACCCACCTCACTCCAACCTCTTTTCAGGTAGTTATAGAAAGCAATGAGGTCTCCCCTCAACCTCCTCCAGACTAAAAACCACCAGTTCCCTCAGCTGCTCTTCACAAGACCTGTTCTCCAGACCCTTCACCACCTTCCTTGCCCTTCTTTGGAAACACTCCAGCACCTCAATGTCTTTCTTATACAAAGCAGCATTTCTTACACCCCCACACCTTGTTTATTGGATTAGATTGATGCTTCTGGGAACAACCTGTTTGCATGTGAGCTGAATCCTCATCTTGCTAAACATCTTCATTAATTAACTCCATCTGGCTTGTCTGCATTTCCATAGAAGAGATACATTGCTTTGATCATTTGCTGTTTACATATTTCTTGCAGTTTGGTAAAACACAGCAGCAAACACACAATAAATACTGTGCAGAACACAACAAACAAAAAAAGCCCAACCCTGAAACATGTTGAAAAGGCAGCTGAACACCTACAAAATGTGAATTCTAATCAAGTGTGAGCTCATCTTCCTTTCAGGGCTTCTGAGCATCAATCTAAACTCATGTACGTGATTTTAAGGTGGATTGTACCGAGAATTGCTCCAGCACCTCCAAGAGGTAACCCCCAAAGCTACTTTCTCTGCAGACCTGGTCTTGCAGGGGGTTTTATCAGCTGGTTGAGGTGGTAGAGAAGGGAGACTGTGAACATGGGATCTGGATTGTTTAGTCTGGAGAAGATGAGGCTGAGGGAAAATCTTATTGCTCTTTAAAACTATGTGAAAGGAGATAGCAGTGAAGTGGGGGTTACTGTTTTCTCTGAAGTATCAGGTGATAGAATGAGAGGAAATGGTCTGAAATTGTGCCAGGTGACATTTAGGTTGGATATTAGGAATAATTTCTGTACTGAAAGAGGAGTCAGGCATGGAACAGGCTGCCCAGGAAGGGGGTGGAGTCATCATCCCTGGAGGTGTTCAAAAAGCACGTGGATATGGCACTTTGGGACACAGTTTAATGGCTATGGTGGTATTAGGATGACAATGAGACTTTATGATTGTAGAGGTCTTTTCTAACCAAACCAATGCTATGATCTTCCTTGGAGACAGATGGGGATTTGCACTTTTGCCTCTGAACACTCTTTAAGGTTTGGCTTTTTTCTGTGCCCAGGCCAGTGCTGGCTCAAGCATGGAGTCAGCAGAAGGGACCAGCTTGTCCTCAGGAGGGCGCCATGATGGACAGGTGCATGAAGACAGCTCATAGAGATCAGTATGATGTGATGATATGTGGCATATTTTGTGTGCATCACTTGCCTTGCCTCCATGCCTAGGCTGGCTAATCTAACCAGCAAGTCTCCTGGTTGGCTATCTTCAGGAACAGACATCCCATGATGGGTAACTCCAGAGTAGATGACCAGATGGAGTTTTCTTCTGACTTTTTAGCAGTTGGCAACATAGAATTACAGAATTGTAGAATGGCATGAGTTAGAAGGGACCTTAAAAATCATCTAATTCCAATCCCCCTGCCCTGGGCAGGGACACCTCCCACTAGACCAGGTTGCTCAAAACCTCTTCCCACCTGGACTTGAACACTTCCAGGGATGAGGTGGCCACAATTTCTCTGGGCAATGCATTCCAGTGTCTCATCACCCTCACAGGAGAGAACTTCTTCCTAATGTCCAATCTAAAAAATCTACCCTGTTCCAGTTTCAGTCCATTACCTCTTGTCCTGTCACCACAAGCCTTTGTAAAAAGCCCTTCTTCAGCTTTCCTGTAGGCCCCCTTCAGGTAGTGGAAGGCAGCTATAAGGTCTTCTTGGAGCCTTCTCCGGGCTGAAAGGACCCAACTTCCTCAGCCTGTCCTCATAGGAGAAGTGCTCCAGCATTCTGATCATCTTTGTGGCCTCCTCTGTACCTTCTCCTGCAGATCCATCCTTCAGCCCTGGCTACCCAAGCCTTCCTACATAGTGCCAAGACTAACACAGGGATTGGCTTGCAATTCCCTGTGGCTGAAGTGTGCAGAGTCCAGTCCTGTCCTGCTAGAAGACCTCTGAATGCCAAGACCTCCCCTTCTCTTCCACTCATGCCCCATGCCCTTCCTAGAGGCTGTTTTTCTCCTGGGGTGAGCATCCTTGGGCAGCTGGGATTCTGGGGAAGAGGTTTCCATGACAACAGGCAGCACATTAAAAATCTCTCAGCACACTCTTTTCCCAATCTGGGCAGCTCAGATGGCAGGGGGAGATATGACAGCCAGGGTATCCCCACAGCACCCACACACACATGTCTGATCATCACATCTGATCCATCCAGCCCACTGTATGTGCTGGCAGACAGCATCCCAGAGATGTCCCATGTCACCCTGCTTCCCTGGAAAGCATTGCAATAAAGTCCCCTGCACGCCTGCTTGCTGCTTCACAAGTGCCAGCTTGTTTCCTTTGGGCCACTTTCATGACTGTTTATGATCACAACCATCTTGGCTCACGATCTCCTCCATTCCACTGCCATGGGCAGCATGAATGTGGGGCCTCCTGCTTTCTCTCCACTCATAGAATCACAGAATTGCAGCAGATTGGGCATTGGAAGGTACCTCTAGAGATCATCTAGTCCAACCCCCTGCTGAAGCAGGGTCAGTCAGAGTACTCATAGAACCATAGAGCTGTAGAACTGTTGAGGTTGGAAGAGACCTTTGAGATCATTAAATCCAGCTGCTCAACTGGGGCTCACTATCTCACCACTATTTCTAAGCCACTACCACTAAACCACATCCCTCATCACCATCACTGTTTCAAATACCTCCAGGGATGATGACTCCACCACTTCCCTGGATTGCTCCTCTCCCTGTTGTTCCTTCTCATGCCTTTGTATATTGTTCACGTCCTGCAGGCAAACACAGCTCTCAGGGACTTTCCGAGTTCAGCAGGTTGTCAAAAATGTAAGGAGGTGACTGTCAGAGGCAGGCAGAAGATTGTGTGTTGTATCATCAAGTTCTTTTGGTCCAGCAGGATATTTGGTGATATATGGGATGGCGGCCAGCCATGGACATGGTGCCACACTGACCTCTTCCATGGTGATTTTTCCTTTCTTGAGCACCTGTGTCCACATCCCATGTGAGCCATCACAGCAGCAATGCCCTCAGCTGCTCCAGTCCATGAAGGGACGTCCTTTATCCTCCCAACTCTGTGAAGAGAATGCAAATGTTATGTAACAAGACATCAGGCACTGGAGCTTGGTCTGCAGGGACACATTTGTTATAGCTCTTCCAAAACTGTCCTGAAGGTGAACAAGACTTTGCCCTCAGCCAGGAGTTGTGCAGCCACCAGCTGGTCTCTGTTCAGTGCAGCAGGAGAGCACTCAAGGGACCACACTCTTGTCAGCAGTAAGAGTAAAAGGAGCAATGGGCATGAATTGGAACACAGGAAGTTCCATCTAAATATGAAGAGGAACTTCCTTACTTTGACAGTGGTGGGACACTGAAGCAAGCTGCCCAGAGAGGTTGTGGAGTCTCCTTCTCAGCAGAGATTCCAAACCCACCTGGACATTCTGATCTCAAGCAATCTGCTCTGGGTGACTCTGCTTTAGCAGGAGAGTTGGACTAGATCTCCAGAGGTCACTTACAACTCCTACCACTCCACGATTCTGTGATTTACAAAGGAGAGGTTGAAGAAGAGCCTGGGGCTTTTTGGCTATGTCGTTGTTGTAAGAAACACAGGGCAGAGGTCATTTACCAACCCTGAGATACAGCATGGCACAGTTGTGGTTCCATGCTTAAATTTTCTTGTTCTCCAAAACAGGGTGACCAAACCCACTCTGTGTTCTGGAAAAGGCCTTTTGGCCTTTGTAGACCTTCCAAGGTCTGGTCAGTGTCTGAGAGGCTGCTCATCGTGGTCTGGCTGTGACTGATAGCCTGCCAGTAGCTTAAAAGTATGTGTAATTGTGTGCTGGAGTCTGATCCCGTGCCCTGACCTTGTCTAGTTTGCTATAATAGATGCAGCTTTGTGTGCTTGCTCCTGTCAGGGTGGTGGTGGGTTGCAGTGGTGAATGACAATAGGGTTTGGTTTGACCTAAGGACACATCTGTTCCCAGCTTCTGGCATCTCCTCAGTGCCAAAGTCTTGTTTGTACTCTTATTTAAAAAAACAAAACAAAACAAACATTTCTTCTAGTAATTTTCTACATTTCCTAAGTATCTTGGAGGGGTGAAAAGGATTTAAGACTTAAAGATAGATATGAAATGTAATTGAGGTCTCCAATAATCCTAGAATCATAGAATGGTAGGAGTTGGAAGGGACTTTCAGAGATAGAGTCCAAGCCCCTGCCAGAGCAGGATCACCTGGGGCAGGTCACATAGGAATATGTACAGATGGGTCTTGAAAAACTCTAGAGAAGGAGACTCTACCACCTCTCTGAGCAGCCTCCATCACCCTCACAGTAAAGAAGTTTTTCCTCATGTTGAGGTGGAACTTCCTGTGTTGCAGTTTGTATCTGTTGCTCCTTGTCCTATCACAGGACACCACTGAAAAGAACCTGGCCCCTTCTTTTTGACAGCCATCCTGCAGGTATTTGTAAACAATAAGACTCCCTTTCAGTCTTCTCCAGACTAAATAGGTCTCTCAGCCTTTCCTCATCAGACAGATGTCCCTTCATCATCCTCATAGCCTCTGTTGGGTGCTCTCTAGTATATCCTTGTGCCTCTTGAACTGAGGAGCCCAGAACTGCACACAACACTCCATATGTGGACTCACCAGGGCAGAGTGGGATGGAAGGAGAACTCCAACAAGTTGCTGGCCACACTCTTCTTAATGCACTCCAGGATACCATTGGCCTTCCTGGCCACAAGGGCACATTGCTGCTCCGTGGAGAACTTACTGTCCACCAGGACTCCTACATCCTTCTTCCCGAGTGGCTCTGTGCTAGTGAACAGGCACCAAGCAGATAAGCTTAGGCATGGTGGAGACAGATGCTGCTTGGGTACATATTTGGTTAAGGATGACTTGGAATCAAAGCTCATCTTACTATTTCTGTGCCTCCTGCATTTTCAAGCAGTCTGATAAAATAACAAAACAGCCTTTTGTTTGCACCCAAAGCTGTCAGGCATTAACTGTCAGTCCGGGCTGGACATGCAAACCCCTTGGCCATAGAGGCTGATGAGAGAGAATCTTGAGAAACTCTCAGAGGAAACACTTTGGGCTTTATGGATGAAGGCCCTGTGTGCTTCCAGACAGGTCCAGAAGGGATGTCTCATGGTTTCTTACCCTGGGACTGGATAAACTCCACTTCACCCCTTCCTGACAGATGTTTGGCCACTGCACAAACTCTAATTTTGCCCATTAAAGGGGAATTATTTGTGATCATTGAACCATCTCTGGTCACGCCTTTATGGTTAGCAGCACGAGGACTGGCAAAAATCATGCTTTCCGTGTCCAAGAATTTACAGTCTTAGAATCATAGAATGGTAGAATGTTTTGGGTTAGAAGTGATCTTTAAAGGCCATCTAGTCCTACCACTGTCAATGATGAGTCCATCTCACATCAGTTAAAAAAATCCTACAGTAATCCCCAGATTTTGTCATGAATCAGACATAAAGGGAATTGATTGATTGAATTGGTCTCAGCACAGATGGATTGCCTCCCATCAGGACATGGCTTTCTGTGGTGTTGGAGTAGCGGTGTCCCCCAGGGATC
>WBNM01041318.1:0-71941 GCA_013399055.1 Ramphastos sulfuratus
GTGTGACCTGCACTAGATCATATCATCCTGCCCAGGTAGGGGGGTTGGACCCAAAGATCTCCTTCTAAACCCTAACATCCTGTGATCCTGTGAATATTTGTTAGTCCTGTGAATGTTTGTCTAGTCTTGTCACAGACAGCAGAACAGGAATCCACTTTCAGATTCTGGGAACCCTGCATTTGAAAATGTCAACAGTCATAACCAGTTTTCTTCCTATGTCTGTAGAGTTGAAGTGTAATAACAAACTCAAGTAAGTCGTTAGAATGTGTTCTATAGGTCTGGTGAAATGCTTGTGTCTAGACCTTGATGCTTTAGAGAAAAAAAAAAAAAAAAAAAAGGAGTTTCAGTAGAGTCTACTGGGCTCTGAAAAAGCTAATGCAGAAATCCAAGAATTTCACTCATGCTGTGGTGTTGTTAAAAAATAGCAAAAAGCAGAAAGACAGTAAATGGTGATACAGTGTCATTAATTATATACTGCACCGATAGCAAAGGCCTGGGAAGCCAGGCAGTTGCACAGGAAGGTTCTCCTGTAATTTGTATCTCCAACATATCTTCTCCCCTGAAATCACTACAATTTCTATAATGAGGTTACATTTTCACTTTCTCTTCTGCTGTCCATAATCAAATGTTCTAGTGCCAAACATGATTCTTCTGCTGACCACAAAAGGATCATAAAAGCATTCGTAAGTTCATAAAGTCAATAGGTACTATTGTTAAGAAGAAAGAAGGGGGGAAAAAAGAGGAAAAATAAAATTTACAAAACCCCCTCTGTTATCAGTACCAGAACAAAACAAATTCTAACTAACCAGTATCACTATAAACCCTATTTTACCATTGTTTTTTAAAAGGAATGTATCACAAGCCACTAGTCCTTGCCAGAGATTACCTGCCTCATTATCCAAAGTGAAGCCTGCTGGGAAAGGTTGTATAACTGTGCTGGCTTACTGAGGTAATTGCCTTGTTATCCATTCTGACGTAAAGGAGGTGGGAGTGATCTCCCAGGGAAAGGCTCCAGAAGACAGGCCGACAAATCTGGCAGAAGGAACCTTACAACCAGACAAGCCTGGGGAATTGACAGAATGTATGTGAAATTATTGCTAATGCACAGATTAATAACAAAAGCCCAGAGCAGATGGAATCTTGCATCCAACAGGAGTACCGTTCTGCTCCTCCCGATCCCATGCCACCCATCCCAGGCACTTTGAGGACCAGTGGAGTTCTCCTCTGCTAGAGTTGAAGCACATCCAGCCATTGTCGCTTTCAATATCTCTTTGTAACGTGCACAGCCTTAAAGTCACCCTGTAAGAAGGAGCTGCTGTATGAAAAGGGAATGAGCTTCCACTGAGTAAAAAAAAGGAAGAAGGAAAAAAAAAAAAAGTGCTGTTATTGAAAATAGTCATTACTTCACCACTCAGTATGCTAAAATATTAAATACAGGAAATTGTCTCTCTCAAATCTAGTACTGCTAGACGTATCAAAAAAATATATAGTCTTTGCTACTCTCAGCTTAAAAACCACCTTGGAACCCCTGTGGAGGAAGCATGCTGCCTATGGTAGATGAGAACCCAGGACAGCTTTCAAGTACTCAGATGAGTAGGTCATCAGGAAAAAAAACAGTACAATGAAAGGAAAAACCTAGCAGATCTCCTGGATAGTTTCATGGGAGTACTGTTCCTGTATTATGACCAACACCTTATCCTCACTCTGAGATGTTGTTTCCAATCGTGCTCTATGAGGAATGCTTAGCTCAAAGTGGTTAAACCATCACAAAGAGCAAGCCAAAAATTGTGAAAATTTTTAAAACCAATTTTCCTTTTGCCAAAAGGCACTAAAACCTGAGTAAGCAATCCTTACAGTTTTCTTTTCATCCTTTTCTTTTGGGCGTGGTATTTACATCTTTTTCCTGGTCATGTACTATCTTAAAGCCAAGGAATAAATAAATGCATACAGACATATGTAGTAGGGTCACTGAACATGGAGGAGAGAAAGAAAATATTATCAGATCATATCTTCAAATTAGAATTGGATCTCCTTCTAAAAGATGCCATAGCAATCAAAAGGAAGAAATGTTAAACCAAAGAATTCCCAGAGAATAATTTATGGCTAGTGTTACACAGCAAGGGCTCCAAATGAAGAAGGAAGGATATAAATTGATTATGGTTCATCATAAGGGGGAGCCAAGATAATTTGCCTCTTACACAGAGAAAACTCCATTCCTATGGGAGTTAGGGTAGATGCTAAACTTCAAATTCAATTGTAACCGAGATCCAGTACCATAGTCTCATGATAGGGCCTCTAATGTGAGGCAGCAGCTCCTAGCCCCTAGGTTCCTCTGAGGAAGCCATGCTTCCCACAGTGTGCTCAGGGGTTCTAAAGTGATTTTGCTGTAAAGGAATGCAGAATATTGCCTTCTAGGTAACTGAGTCTCACATAAACATGCTAAGAAGCACAATTACAGCCTCATATAAGCCCTGTCTACTTCAATAGCCTGTCTCTGACAAGAGATGCCTAATTAACTCAGGGAAAGCACATGGTATCAACATTCCAGGTAGATGTCATGGTCCTTTCAAGCTTGTGTTATGAATTATGCAAAATTAATAATCAATTTTGATATCCAAGCAAAGATTGTTAATAACTATGAAAACTGTTTATTAACATTGAATCTTGCCAGAAAACTTATGTACAAGGCTCAAAACACATGGATTAGACACTGATTATCACTTATAAGTGATACTTATACAAACAGGGAACAGGCAAAACTGGAACACTTTAAGAAATAACTAGCAAATGCAAACACTACACTGGAAAGAGGTTGTTAGTTTCAATGATACCTCTTACCCACCAGGGGACTTGAGAGACTCCTTTCTGTTACTAGGCAGGAAGGCACAATAGAATCTAGTTACAGAATTTCTTACAGAGAGGCTAACTCCTGGTTCCTGGGGGTAGCTGTAGCTTCAGACAGTACCCAAATGCTTTCAGGGAATTCTATTGGCGTCTTATCAGCTGCTGAGGCTTCTGATTGTTTCCAGGCTCTGCAGGATGCTGGGGAAAGGAGGCAGATGATCTCTGACCTTATCCTGATTTCTCTGGATGATCTGATTCAGACTGGACATGAGGAGGAAGTTCTTCACCATGAGAGTGGTGAGACACTAGAATGGGTTGCCCAGGGAAGCAGTGGAAACTCCATCTTTGGAGGTGTTTAAGGCCAGGCTAGATGAGGCTCTGGCCATCCTGATCTAGGGTAGGGTGCCCCTGCCCATGGCAGGGGGGTTGGAACTAGATGATCCTTGTGGTCCCTTCCAACCCTGACTGATTCTATGATTCTAGTCTGTTATCTGTGTATCTCCAGGACTTCCTGTCTTGGCAGGAGGCTTTCAGGTGCAGGCAGGATGTCTTGCCATGTGCAGTCTCAGCATGATGTCACGCTGGCTATGCAGGCTGATTGCATAGAGACATTTAGAGCCTGTTCCTGGTAAACTCAAAGCAGTGGAGTTTCCAGGCAGTTCAGAATGCACTGAGGTAGTACACTGCTAGAAGCATAGAGTGACAGCAGCAGGGAGCAGCAGACATGAATACAACAGCAGAGCATGTTGTTTCACCTGCTCATCTCCTTTTATCAATACAGCCTGAGACTGATGGGCCTTTGGACACAAAATAGCCAATCAGAATGGCAGTTAGCAAAGCTTGACCATATGGTCATATTAGGTGAAGACACAGGCTTGCTTTACCCAAATTTGGGGAAAAAAATAGGCCTTGCACAAGACAGGCACAAGCTAAGTGTGTATAGCTTGTTTACCACAGGATGCAAACAGGAACAAACCCAGCCTGGGCAAGCCAGGATCCTTAGACTCAGTTGCTCCGGGTTCTTTGTTTTCTTTCCCACATCTGCCTCTTCCCATAGCAGAAGGAGGGAGAGTAGAAAAACATCTGGGCAAGCCAGGACATGTATAAACCTATTCTGGCCTGTTTAGGCCTACCACAACAGCTTAGCATGTGGAAAGAGTTGTTCCAGTTAGTACTGCACCTCAAAAAATATAGAACATTTTATGTGAGAGAAGAAGTATCTCTGAGCTAACATCTGTCATTTCCTATGTTGTGAAAGTCTTACTAGGAGTAACTGCTGAATTTATGGGGTACTGCAAAAATAGATCATGCCACAAATAATAGTAATACACTTGCATTTACATAAATAAATAAACGAACCAAAACACACTCCCAACTTTTGTATGCCCTTGACGTACTTGCTTTAGGAAATCAGATTAAATGAAGAGCAGTTGTTCTTTCTGTTCTGGCACTGAAATCTGAGACTTTCTAGTGTTCGTTTGCTTTCAATGTAATGTGTAGAGGGGCTCTTATCTCAGAAACATCTTTTATCAAGTCAAAACCAGTCTCCATTTATTTACATATAACACAAAAACTCTTAGAATCATAGAATCATAAGGTTGGAAGGAGACCTCAAGGATCATCTATGTCTTTCTTGCATCTGATCGCTATTACATGTAAGTCAAGGACCAAGACTGTAATAGGAAAAATAGAAGTCACTTAAATCTATACTAGAAGAATAGTTATTTGTTCTAGTTTACAGACTGGCAGGAACTCAGAAGAACAATATGTGAGACAAATCTCAGAAAATGGTCATTTATTCTTATTCAACTGGAGTACAAATTTCCTGATGAAGCTGGAGTCTTGGGAATGCTTGACCAGATCTCTGTGAACCTTATTACCAAGGCTGAAATTATAATGAATTACTGTTGTACTCATTAGTGGAAGTTCTTAGAGACATGAAGTCACCTACTGGCTGACCTTCTGGAGTAGAGGATTCACATTACCCAAAAGCTAAAAAAATACTGTTATCAGCACTTAAATACAGAATCCTGTTATAGAAAGTCTGATGAGTTAAAGGATTTAATGTATCAGTCTCAGAGACCAGTAATGGCATATTCACACCTGCTCCAAAAAAAACTCCTGTCATGGATTACATTTTGCTGAGATGAGTTGCACTGTCATAGATTTATGCCAGGTTAAGGGTCACACTGATCCCAGATAGTATATACAACTACAATGATGTTTTTAAAAATAGTTTATTGTTGGGTGCAGGCAGGTGACCAAAGGGCATTTGAATAGGGACTAGAAGCATTTGAAACATCAACAGCTGGGTCTTACCTACATCTGCAAAAATGACAGTATTGGAAACATGAAGAATGCCAGGGGTAAAATCTCAGCCATGCTAAGGTTAGTGACATTAGAACTTCAGCTCTGAACAAATGTTTTCAGTAAAACTTCTCCCAAGGTTTTGTAAAAATTAAAGTCACGAGGTTATGACAGTTACATACATTTTAACAGGCAAGAAGTTTGCACAAATGCTTGAGGTTTGAGGCCGGATTCATTTGAAAGTAAGCAATACAAAATTGGAACAAGTGGTCCCTTTTCTTCCAGATCCCCAAAGTTGAGGCAGCAGTTGGAGAACATCAGATCTGACCCTCGTTTCCACCTTCGCATTGCAAGTTCCAGGTGTACCAAAGAAAATGCTGCTCATCATTACAACATCTTAACAGAGCCTTTCAATAGCTGACTACAAAGATTTCCTGGTGCTTTGTCTTTCCACTTCTTCTCCTCAGAATGCTTGATGTAACTTTGCCTTTAACTTACCCATACTAAAATAAACACGATTCTCCTCTCCCTGCTGCTGGATTTTAAAAATCTATGTCTTTAATTTCATACAGTGTCCTGGTTTTCAAGCTATCAGGTGAACTGCTTAAGATGCGTACAGCTATAGCCTCAGTGTATTTTGTTCTTCATTTGTGTTGGACATGAAGTTTTACAGTTTGGTGTTATGCATTATTGAGAGGCTGGAAGGGAAGGTTGTTCTCTTTGTGCCTGGCCCTGAGGCTTGGCAGCAACACTGCAAAATGACTTTATCCCCAAACCAGATGTTCAAGTTGTTTTAATAATATCTTATGTATCCTTCACAAAATAAAACAAAAACTCACTGTATCAGAATGTTCCAGCGTTACAATGTGAGTTTTGCTGTCCACATTTCGCCCACCAGATGGTAGCACTGAAATGAACTCAGAAGTTTTCTTATCAAAGCACTTATCATTCTCATAGGTTGGACAAAATTCCTCCTTTGTAATATTTGCAGGATCTAATTGTAGGTTATTCCTTAGGGCATCTGTACCCTACCAGCTACTGTATTATCCAACAGCAAATATAATGCAAGCATAAGTAGAACGATCCAAGATGGATCATCTTCTTTCATGGCTTAGGTGTCACCTAGTTCACTTGCAATTTATATCCTACTTATTTCATTCTTCTCCATCTTAATTTTGTTTCCCTTCATTATAAGAGAGAATAGCAGAAAGAATGGTATTCATTTAATGTGACCAATACTGCTAACTTTAGTAGGTTTAGATCTGGTAAGGCTGAAAATACGGTGTTGATTTTCCTAGTAAAACATTGTTCTTGGTTCAGAAAAGACTAAAGACAACCAGACAACTACTAAAAATACACACACAGAGTAACTAAAGCATTTCCTTCTGCAGAAGCTACTTTTCATTTCCATGTTACCTGCTTTTGTGTTTTATTACTAAAGGTACTATCCTGAAGCACATTTACAGTAAGAACATTGCTCAAATTCCATGCTGAGTAGCTTTCCTTAGCTCTTTATGGAAAACAGGCAGCACAGAAACCATAGGATCTAGAAATTCTACCCAGAATTCTTCAAGCATGTATGTGCATACAGCTTTTCATTCAGAAAAGAGCTTTTAGTAACATTCAGTGAATTCTTACTTTTGTGAATGCTTCATTAAAGTGTCATCATTAGTAGAGTTTCCAAAGAAGAAAGACTATAGAAACAATATTACTGAATGAAAAGCAAGGGACTGCCTAGTTTGGAATGGAGTACTCATATCACATTTGAGGGGCGTCGAGCACAGCCCTGTGAGGAGAGGCTGAGGGAGCTAGAGGTGTTTAGCCTGTAGAAGAGGAGGTTCAGGGGTGACCTCATTGCTATCTACAACTACCTGAAAGGAGGTTGTAGCCAGGTGGGGTTGATCTCTTCTCCCAGGCAACCAGCAACACAACAAGGGGACACAGTCTTAAGTTGTGCCAGGGGAGGTCTAGGCTGGATATTAGGAGGAAGTTCTTGGCAGAGAGAGTGATTGGCATTGGAATGGGCTGCCCAGGGAGGTGGTGGAGTCACCGTCCCTGGAGGTGTTCAAGAAAAGCCTGGATGAGGCACTTAGTGACATCGTCTAGTTGGTTGGATAGGGCTGGGTGATAGATTGGACTGGATGATCTTGGAGGTCTCTTCCAACCTGGTTGATTCTATGATTCTATGTTTCTATGATTCCATGATTCTATGGGTCTATGATTCTATGGTTCTATGGTTCTATGATTCCATGATTCTATGGTTCTATGATCCTGTGATTCTATGGTTCTATGATCCCATGAAAAAAGCAGTGCAGGCATTATTTTCAGTGAGATTGGAACCAGGACTCTTTTCTCTTAAGGGGTAAACATGTTTTTTTCCAGGGCTTTTGTTGTGGTACATGTCTGATGTATCATTGTTTGCAGACCTTTATCTAACACTGTGAAGTCTCAGCAAGCAGAGTTATAGTCCACTTGAAGGATCATTGTTTCACATTTAACCAAGAAGGGCCTCATAGAATACCAAAGCTGAAAGCTCTCAACTATTGCAAGAACAAGCCTGCAGGAGCTCTGTCTCTATCACAACAATTGCATTTCTATAGCTTTCTTTTTCACAGGCACATGTCGGTTGCCTGTTTTTAAGAACTCTTGAACCATATTTAATTTAGACCTTGGTATTTTACCGTCTTTGCTGCAGTGGACCTGTCTGGAAATCAAATCCTGTAGAATAAAATCCCAAGGAACACTTGAAGTCATGAGTTTTCTGACAGGACCACTGCACGTCCCTGCAGAGAGAGTTTTGAATGTACATGTCAAATATCCCCTGAGACCATAAAAGTCTTCTCAAATGGTTTGGTAGAGGAGACTATAAATGTCTGGTAAGTATCTGGGTACTATGCTCTTTCAGATAGCTGCTGGATTTATGCCAAGCTTTAGAAATGAAATGAACACGGAGTGAAGCAGGTCTAAAATACATTGAAATTTTGCCATCAACTTGGAACTTGAGCAGTATTACTCAATTTTCCATACCTTCTTTCTGAACCTGGCTGCACAGTAAGAAAATTTGAGGTGGTTTTCTATAAACCTGGGTGGCTTCATGTTTTTTTATATAGAAACCATCTGAAGTATTGTTTTTACTAGGTTTTGACCCCAAACCAGGCAAAAACTTGGTCATTTCAGCTGAATTTCCTTTTGAGGTTTTGAATTCCTTCCAACTCTAAGCTCACACTCAAGCTGCAAGAGGTTCATGTGTGCCTTCTTTGTGAACCTGCTGACTTTACTCATCTCTCACAGTCAGAACTCAGAGGTTCTACAAAGAGACAAAGGGAAAGAATGTAAAAGGGATGAATGGCCAGAGCCTTTAGGGCCTCAACATGCACAACTTCCATCAATTTTCTTGAGAGAATCACAGACATCTGAATAACCCTGTCCCTTTGTGTGGAAAGGTGATGTCACCAGGCAGAGACTCAGAGTTCAATTCCTGTCTGTGATGCAGACTTCCGCTATAGTTTTGGACAAGTCAGCCAGAGAAGAAATTCGGGTCACATGGAAATGAATGACTAAACTCATAGCTATGAAGATAGGATTTAATCTTAACCTGTTTATATTGCAGCTCTTGATCGTCCACCTGACATAACCCTCCAGACTATGAAGTCTCTAAGTTAAGGGCTGTGCCTTAGTATGAGGCTCTGTATATGTGTCCAGGATCAGCAAAAGCTAATCTTAGATGGGGACTCTAGGTGTTCCTGTCATGCAGATAACAGACAGTAATAAATGAGAAGCATATGCACTTGATCTGAATGGAAACAGATGGAGAATACAACTCCGGGGGATTTCATCTGACAAGACCACAGCATTGTGCTACATTGTTAAATTCTTCAATGCCGTGCAGAAGAACAGAGTCTTCCTGTAGACTGTTCTTGCTAACCTAGAAGGGCATCACTTTGGCACAAGAGAATGCTGCATTCACTGACACAGCATTCACATTAAAATTTGGTTTTGCTAAATATTTTGTTTCAACTGACTGGTACAAAGGCATAAATTACCTAAGCCAGTAAATACATAATTATGAGTTTATTAAGCATCTTTCGTCTTCAGTATGCTGTGGTCTATAATTTATGCTAACAGGAGATGAAGCAAGACCTGAAAACTATGTACTTCAAAGTCATTACACCTAACCTCCATTCACACTAGATTCATGCTGCTTCTAGACTCAGTGTCCTGCCTACAGTAGCACAATTCACTATGTGTACTTTTATGAGCACTGCCATTAGAGAAGATGCTAAACAAGTAACTCTGAACACTCCCATGTGTGCTGCCCTAGTGCCTGTAAACCTGTGCCCATACAAAACCTCCCATGCTAGCACCTGTGCAAGGGCAGCATTAATGCTTTTCAGCATGGCAGCCAGATTTATACAGCCATTTCTCATTTTATAGTCTCCCATTATTTCATTGCCTGAAGGTGCTTCTGCTTTTCTATGAACATCTTGCTGTTATCCCTTCAGAAACTCGGGGCTGTTCTTGCAGCAGCTTTCTAATTCTTTACCTTTTCCTATCTAAAGGAAGCCAACCTTGTTCTAAGCTAAGGAGTAACTGCATTCTTTTTTAAAGAGAGGAAACAATGCACTCTTTAGCTGCATCCATGCTAGTAAACGAAATGTGCTAAAGAATGTTCCCTGGCCCACAACACATCTGGCACAGAACAGACTGTGTTAATCCCATTCACTTCCCTTACCCGCCAAACTGGGGTGAGTGCATCCAAACTGCCTACTGGGAACTGCCCTTGGCCCCCACTAACTCCCAAGCCATACTTGGGAATTGTCTACTAGAGTGCTATCTGACCTGGGTCAGAATGTTGCAGCATCCACACTAATTTAATAGAGAAAAGTGGTCTTCGGCTCTCATGAACATTCCCTGGCATTGCTTAATTTGCTAGAGTCAATCTAGGCTTGATTCCTGTGCTGTTAGCTAAGCATGTATGGTTGACAGTATGTACAGTCATAATCTAGTTTCTGCACACTAACTTATCCAGTGATAGGTATGGCTATCAAACCCACAACACTAGAGTTTCAGCAGCATTGACCAAGTTAAGATCTGACTATCTTTGTGGAGATATAAGCAAACAGCAGAAAAAAAAAAGAAAAAAAAAAAAAAGGGGGAGGGAGAAAGGAAAAAGTAATGGCTTCTTTTTATGCCTACATCAGCCTTGCCTTTTACCCTCATTCTTCCTCACAATTATTTTTTATATTTCTCTGAGCTCCTGAATCTTTTTTTTTTAACCTCCTGAATCTTTTTTTTTACCTCCTTGTCTTTTCTATATCCCCTGCCACTTCCACCGTGATCCTTTTTCTTCCCTTCACACCTACTCAAAGCTATTATTTCTGAATCAACTTTGACACACATTTCTCAAGTCATTACTTTTTTTCCTATATTATGTTTCTCTACTTTAAATTCTCCTCTCCTACATATTTTTCTCTCATCCTCACCATTACGAAAAGCTCTTCTGTTTGATTGTCTTATTCTTTTGAACTTTTTTTTCTTTCTTTAAGCATTTAGTCTTAATCATATATTGTTTAAAACCTAAAATAAGTCTTGGACTTCTTCCTAGTCTGACAGCTACTTGTTGCATTGTTTTGACATACTTTTCCTGCAGCCATTCTTTAAAATTCAGGATACCACCAAAAACTTTCCTGTTTGTTTCATAACCATAGCCCCTTTCCATCACCTCTTGTCTCTGTGCACCTTAACTCTTCTCTCAGGCTTTCCACTATACATTTTCATTTAAAAAGCAAATGGTAATGGTGAACACCAAAATTATTCACAGCCAAGGGAAGCAAAGAGAGTACTTCCATCAATGTCAGTGGGTTCCATCATGGTGGGATCATGGCTATAGTGTCAGACAGTTGTTGCTTGTCAAATGACAGGTTGGAAAACTTGGCAAACTTTGAGATTTAAAGTGAAACATCAGTGAGAGCCTGGCACATTCACAGCTTGACACTCAAGAAGCTTTGACAGTAATTTGCTGCCCTTCTTTGAGGGTATGCTTCAGATGTCTCGATTAGTGTGACCTTACTAGTGGCATCCATGTTTCATCTGTGTTCAGTCCACAGATCATGCCAGTTTGTTCTCCCAGAATCCCGACTACTCCTCTGACTGATAGTTTAAATTAACTAAGATCTAGAGCCAGTTAAAATATTTAAGCTTGTATCTAAAAATATCTCTTTTCAACAATTAGAATGGCAGTACAGAAAGATCTGAGGTGCCTCAGGCAGAAGTCCATCTGCAGCAGGTTGGAGCTTAGCGCAGACTAAATGCCTAAGCATTTTTCCAGGTAATTCTTAGAATCATAGAATGGTCCAGGCTGGAAGGGACCTCAGCTGGGTTTGCTTTGCAGCCACAAATTGTGGCATCAAAGCTAGGTGTTTCTGAAGGAACACCTGTACTGAAACTCAGCCATTACTATGAATTTATTGTA
The DNA here is from genome assembly GCA_013399055.1 of Ramphastos sulfuratus. NCBI lineage: Eukaryota > Metazoa > Chordata > Aves > Piciformes > Ramphastidae > Ramphastos > Ramphastos sulfuratus. The sequence continues at coordinate 11,624 of WBNM01041318.1, forward strand.
AGATTTGAAGAAAGTATATAACGTGCCTATAGCACTGCAGTCTTTACAGGCCAATGGCAAAATTATTTTAGGCAAGTTTTGAGTGGTGGCCAACAGCACCTGCCAGCCCTAGAAAGCCTGTGGACAAAATGGAGATCCACTAGTGATGCCAGGTCCCATATTAATTTGTCACAGTTGCTAGGCTCAAATAGGAATAACTTCTGCTATGCTGTGGCCTGCAATTTACAGGAAAACTGCATAATCTGATGATCCTTCGTGACACTGAAATTTAGGACCCTGAAGAACACATTCTTACAGGAGATCCAGATAATGGGATTTCATACATGGCTTGAAGTATGAGGGGCTTTGTCAAATTTTAAATTAAATTTCTATTTTTGAGCCCATTCTTTTTTGTGTGAACATCACTAATTTTATTCAGCAGAAAATCTGCTGTTCCGCATCTTTTCAAGGCTTTCGCAACTTTCGAAAAGTCACAGAGTTAAAGTAGAATAAATTTTTTCACCCTTCTTTTGTGCTCCTCAACCTTTCCAAATTTGAGAACGTTTTGCAAGGTCGCAAATTTAAAACAAAACAAAACAAAGAAATACAACAAACAAACTAACAAAACCCCTCTGAATAAAACAAACCAATTAAGAAAATTGTGGGAGTGATATTAGCTATTAGATGTTAGTCTTTACAATGATATTACTGCCTACTAGTATTTATATTCAATGTCAGGGAGGAAGGAAAAAAAAAAGAAAGGAATAGAAGGTCGACATATTCTTTGATTCCAGTTTATAAAAAAAAAAAAAAAAAAAAAAAAAAAGAACAGTTAGGAGAAAATGAAAGCTTTTCCTGAAAGTTCTCGTTGTGGAAAAAGAAAGCAAAACATTTTGCATTGAAGTATTTTCCTTCAAGTATTTTTTCAGCAAGCTCTAGATGAAAGTGAGTTAAACTTTTGTTTCAGTAGTTGTTTTACAGTTTCAGGGCAAATCAACAGGACACAGACAAGTCTTTGTGCACTCCTCAGTTCTTCTTTTGTGGTCCAAACAGCTTAACAGTGTAGAATTTTACCCCTCCTCTGAATTTTAAGAGCACTTTGCAGATTTCATTTGATCTTTCTTGTTCTTTCAGCTGTCTGAAAAGTTTTTGTTGAAACTATGCAATAGAAAATTGGGGATTTGGCAAGAAAAAATAAAACCCAAACCAACAACTTTTTGTAAGGATACTTGTTTTCTGTAGGGGAATTTCTTAGTATTTTACTAAGAAAACAGCTTAAAAAATAGATTCAGTTTTCACTTCCAACTGAATTTTTGAAAGAAAAAAGTATTTCCAACCAAATTATTTTAATAATTGCAATAGTTTGTTCTTCATAAGCTAATGTATATAGAGAGACAATCACTATTTCTGTTTTAAGTAATGCTTTCTATTTTTATAACACAGTCCCTCAGTGAGTTACCACTCTCCATTTCAACTTAACTAGGGCATAGTTCTCATTCATGGTAGTACTCCAGATATGTAGTGCAACCGGATACTGGCTTAGTATAAACTGTAGATTCGTTGTAACTGCAGTGATATAAGCATGCAATGGAGGTAGAAGCAGTATGGAAGAGATTATGCTTGACTCACAGCAAGTCCATTGTATCTAAAATGATATATAACTTTTACAGTCCTGCAAGTTATAAAACCTGTTGTCTGCATAAGCAGGACACTGATTTTTTTGGCAGTCTTCTCATACACTCATTTTGTCTTGCACTGGTTCTCCACTGCCATTAAAAGTGTTCTTCAAAGAAAATTTCCAAGGAAGCTGGGAATCTTGGGACTGAGTACAATCTGAAAAAATTCAGAATGGAGGTAAAGATCTTACTTATCAGGACACGAGATCTCATAGTCTTCTGTCCTTAAAGATGTGGTCCTCTAACAGGATTGGATGTGAGTTGGAGAGAGTGAAAATATTCTGATTTCCTCATTCTCTTCCCCACCACCTCTCTGACCCCTAACTCACAGTTATTGTATGATTATTTACTTTTCTCATACTAGAATCCTTTTGTCCAGAGCAGGATACAGCTGTAGTACCAGTGGAGGTCAGAGAAACACAGTGGCTCAGCCCTTCTTCCCAGTTCCTTCAAACCAACCACAGCCAAGATGGGACTAGTGACTGGAGCGAAGCATCCAAGTTTTCTCCCTCAGATACACAGAATTTTGAAGAAATAACAACAGTCCTGTGCCTTTCCTGTTTATTTTCAGGGCCACGAAGATGATCAGAGGGCTNGAATGCCAGATACTTCTGATATTTTCCCTTTTAGAGGTCTTTTGGGACTGTAATTCACCAGTGGCATCCTCTAGTATCCAATATGCAAAGGTCTTTTCTTTATGCCTGCGAGAGAGACCTTCCCTCAAACTTTGTGTTAACCTTTTGGCAAGGGTATGAAGTTGCCGAGTCCCATTTTGCTGTTTGCTTTGCTTGTGGCTAGAAATCTTTCTTGGCTTCCTATCCAACCAGCCAGCACTTATTCTCTCAACAGTAATAATCACATCCAAATTAGATTTGCTGTTAAACAACATCTCATTTCTTTCGGAAACAGGAAAAATGGAAGCATGTATAGGAAAGCCTTTATTCCTATTCACAACAACAGGATGGAGGGTTGCAATGGGTCATGAAAGTATATGGTGCAAAAGGTGAATATTTGTTGAGAACTTCTGCTGTTGAGATCAGCCCTCAGAAACAACATTTTCTCCATATGGGTTTGAACCTCCATACTGGCAATGATTCTTTGTTTGAATTCGCACAAAAAATTGATTTGGGGCTGACCACAAGTACTTATTTATTTTGGATTCAACCACCAAACTTCCCCCCTCCAGACCCAAATAACTAAAAGGGGAAAAAAAAAAAAAAAAAAAAAAAAGTAGCAACTTCTACAATTCTAATCCAGCCTGATTTCTTAGGCCAGAGTTTCACACTGCTTCCCTTCTCTAAATTAAGTTTGCCCTGAAAAACACAGTAAGCAGAATAAGCAAATCTGGGTTAGTCCTTGCTGCAGACATTTCTAACTGACAAAAGAGGTATTCTGCTACTAGCTAAACTCTAGGCACTGGGGCAGTAGAGTGATTCTACATGATAACCTTCTGTAATATACGTCCCTAACCATCTGCTGCCAAAACCAAAACAAAACCCATCACAAATGGCTCTGGGGACTTCTAAAAAACATGTCAGAAGCAGAAACAGTACCCAAAAAGTGTTATAAGAAGGATCAAAAGCATGGGATAGTCTGTGTTTGAGAAGAAAGAAATCCTCGGCTTTGAAAAACAGAAAAATGGGAGCTAAAAATGTCTAAGACCTCCTGCAAAGTCACAATTATTAGTGTTTATAATAGACAAAAACAGAGGTCATCAAAATAAAGTGTTAAGTAGCTAGGTGAAGTAAATGAAAATAAGTACGTTCATTGATATGATTCTATTTAACTGTGTCCAGTTCTGGGCCCCTCAATTTAAGAGGGACATTGAGGTGCTTGAGCGTGTCCAGAGAAGGGCAACGAGGCTGGTGAGAGGCCTCGAGCACAAGCCCTATGAGGAGAGGCTGAGGGAGCTGGGATTGTTTAGCCTGGTGAAGAGGAGGCTCAGGGGAGACCTTACTGCTGTCTACAACTACCTGAAGGGTGGTTGTGGCCAGCAGGAGGTTGCTTTCTTCTCTCAGGCAACCAGCACCAGAACAAGAGGACACAGTCTCAAGCTGTGCCAGGGGAGGTTTAGGCTGGAGGTGAGGAGAAAGTTCTTCACCGAGAGAGTCATTCCCCACTGGAATGGGCTGCCCAGGGAGGTGGTGGAGTCACCGTCCCTGGAGGTGTTCAAGGCACGTTTGGACGTGGCACTTGGTGCCATGGTCTAGGCTTGAGGTCTGTGGTAATGGGTTGGACTTGATGATCTTTGAGGTCTCTTCCAACCTTGCTATACTGTGATACTGTGATACTGTGATACTGGAACTCCTTGCTGCAGAATTTGTGAAAAGATAATTGCACGCATGAGGTCATGAAGTGTTTTGATATATTTTTTATAAACAACAAATAAATGCAATTAAACACTGAGATACAGTGTCTGGGCTTGTAAGCCTCTATTTCAGGGAGTTATAGCAGTGGAAGTTATCTGTCCACATGATACCTTTGTGTGTTTTTTTCCCCAAGTATGTACCATCAGGCAGATAGAGGACTAGGGCAAATAGATTTTGTCTGCTCTGATACAGCTGTACTTACAAAATACTGTCCAGTTTATCTCCCCAGCTCCCAAAATATCTTATATCCTACATTTATTAGACTACGTGCAGGGTTTTCACTATTTTCCTGAAAAAAAATGAACTGGCAGACAAATAAATGTTTTGGTTTATTTCTTAACTATGATGAGAAAAATTTACATTGGTGACTAAAGGCTGCAATCTCTCTTACCATAGCACGCAACAGGGTTTTTTAGGGTATACTGTTCTCCCATTTATCTGAAAACACAATTAACTTTCCTCAGAAACTTTATTATCCCTGTCAAAGACAGTTTCCCACATTCCAGTTTTTATAGAATCATAGAATGGAAGGTTGGAAGGGACCTCAAAGATCATCTTGTTCCAACTCCCTGCCATAGGCAGGGACACCTCCCACTAGAACAGGTCACTCAAGGCCTCATCCAACCCGGCCTTGAATTCCTCCAGGGAGGAAGCCTCCACAACCTCCTTGGGCAACCTGTGCTAGTGTCTTACCACTCTCACTGGAAGGAACTTTCTCCTAGCATCCAGTTTCAATCTCCCCTCTGCCAGTTTAAACCCATTGCCCCTTTTCCTGTCATTGCAAGACCTTGTAAATAGTCCCTCCCCAGCCTTCCCGTCAGCCCCCTTCAGATACTGAAAGGCTACTATAAGGTCTCCTGGAAGCCGTCTCTTCTCCAGGCTGGAGAGCCCCAACTCTCTCAGCCTGTCCTCATAGGAGAGCTGCTCCAGCCCTCTGAGCATCTTCGTGGCCCTCCTCTGGACCCGCTCCAACAGTTCCATGTCCTTCCTGTGCTGCGGGCTCCAGAACTGCACACAGTACTCCAGGTGGGGTCTGAGGAGAGCAGAGTATAGAGGGAGAATCCTTTCCCTTGCCCTGCTGGCGAGAGCAGAGTAAAGAGGGAGAATCCCCTCCCTTGCCCTACTGGCCACACTGCTCTTTCTGCAGCCCAGGACTCAGCTGTCTGGGTCATCGAGTCATTTTACAGATACTGTTTCATCACTGATAAAAGTAAATTACTATACTTAAACCTTTCTGAATCCATCAGGACTCAAAATTATTTTTCTTTCCCATGTCTACATGTGATAAACTCCTTCTGTCATTTTTACTTAGAAGCAGAAAGTACTTTCTGAACTTTCTTACTTTCTAGGAATATGATTACTACTGTTCTTTACTAGAACCTTGAGATTACAAGTTATTTAATACTAAAGGCTTTCAGCAAGGATGAATGTAGGCACATGCACAAGTTCATTAGAAAAGACTGCAGTCAAAATCGGAAATGCTGATCAATAATACAGAAATATGTGATACATGCATAGTTATGTCCTAACATATCTTGAAAAAGATCTGAAAATATTTCTAGACAAAGTTATTTGAATCTGAGAAGTGGTAGAGGAAGAACACCACTAAAGAGTTAACATTAGTTGTTGAGGGTTTTTTTTTCTAAATAGGTACATTTGTTCATTGAAGAGGGACATGATGTGCCAGTGGCCACCAGTAGTATTGGGGCAACAATAGATTACCCATTAAAAGAGTCTTACTATTATGGCTTAGAGTCTGGGCGACATTTCTGAACTGCAAAGTGAGCATATCAACCTCTTCTGCCGACTGAAAAATTACTGGTTGTATGACTTATTTGAGGAGCTGCTGAAAGATTGGTTCATGTAATGCAAGGCAATATTCTTTCAGCACGTTAAACATTGTAGTGTAACACAAAGGAGTGTTGGTATTTCCTGGCATTAGCCATAGGATATGGGTTAGGCCATAAAATACCCAACCACAGAATTTAGTAGCTAAATTATATTCTCTTGCCCTACGGATATCTTTTTTTTTTTAGTCTTGGAAAATTAGATAAGGAAAGCAAATCTTTCAACCAAACCCAATGAGTATCACAGATAATTCAAGCAATTTTCAAAGCACAAATCAATATCTATAGAAAAGAAGGCACAGTAAGCTCTCAGTATTTTCTCATATACCATAAGAGATGTCTTTTGAATCTCTGCTAGGAATAATCACCTCCCATCCTCGATGTTTTACCATCCCAAATGCACTATCCACTCTGAAGCTTATGAAGCTGCCTAGATGACTCTGAATATGGAATCACTGCTGGAGGGTCATACTTATTGTTCCTGTGACTTTCCATTTCTAATGAGTGCATTGGCTTGTTCACTTTCGTTTTCAGGAAACACAAAGCCAGTGACTTCCGATATTCTCTTCTGAGAGCATTCACCATCATGAGTGCACATAAGAAAGGACATTGTTAAGTTGTCAGCTTATTCCCTTAGCAGAAGTCCCACTGCTTTTCATGAAATATTCTCAGACATACTAAAATCATATATTCTTGGAATAAGTTTTCTGCTTTATTTGTCATTGTTGATGTATAGAGTTCTTTTGGCTAACCATTGATAACCACCTTCAGTTCAAGAAACCCATTAGATTCTGGCACTGGAAGGTTTGTTCTTCTATCCCTAAGTCTCTAACATCATCTCTGTACAGCTAGATGTAGGATATGTTTTGCAATAATGCTCTGTATGAATGGACTTGTTAAACTCTCCAGAATATATTCTCATAACCAAACTATTTCTGCTAACCCATGCAAATATCCATAAGAGGTTGGCTGAAAAGAGGAGAAATTTATGGGCTGCTGAATACAATCAGTTATTAATTCATCTGGAATCCTGTAAGGGGGGTGGGGGTGGGAGGGGGTTATACTACAAATTTATAAATGATTGCTTTATGAAATGCAACTTACAGAATTTCAAAACAAGACCTTTTTAAGTAAAACAAACATACAACTAATGTAATTTGTACAAATTATGAATCACATTCAGACAAAAGTGAGCAAGATCTTCCTGTTGTTTCAACTCTTTGTTTATTTTCCAGCATTCTGTTTCTTAGAAACGTGTTAATACTTAAATCCTGGTAATGCACTCAGGTCCTTCAAGTAAAGAAAACTGCACATGATGAGACCTAAGGAGCAGAAGAGATTTTTTAAAAATTCCATTAGCACTTCTCCAACAGTCAGCACAGGGACATTTTGACACTACCTAGTGGTGTCCTCTCAGCATGTTTCATTATGCTTCCAACACCTTTGCAAAAATCTGTGCTTAGGCAAGGATCTCCCTGAAAAGAGCCCTCATAGACCACTTTATATTTCCTCTCCTAATCATGGGTATTCTAATCATGCCCTTTTCAAGCCAGGATTTCAAATTGAAGGTTTTTTTTTATCCAATTTTGTGGACACTTCCTGAGGCTAAAAGGGCTATCTGTAGAGTAGTTGCTATCATATAGATTCCTGTGCTATATAGTCTGTTTTTACCTCAAGTGATTTACCAAACATGTTCAGGAAACCACTCATAAGTCAATCCAATAACCAGCAGCTGTATTTCTCAATCTGGGTATAGTTCTAATGCAGTTAAATCCGTGTGTTGAAAGGATGTGCCCTGAGATTTTACTCTTTCAGAAGGGCAGTCTGTAATTCACATAAGCTTGCATCAACTCGAATTCTTTGTAGAAATTCCCCAGGTCTGTCCCTTTGTAATCACAACAGCATTCACTGTTGTCCCCAGTAATATGCTCAGTGGAATATTTATGATAAATCAGGGAAAAGGTTTGCTTAGAAATAGTCATGTGTCTTTGCATCACTGAGTGGCCTTTGTTTTTTGAAGGCTTTCCACTTGTCCAATTACCTCACTTACATTCAGTCAAATTCCTTTGTCACAATGTACAAATCATAGTAGGTTTCCTAAATACTCATCCCAACTGGATATTAGTTCTCACTGAATTTCAGGCTTTTTTTTTTTTTTTTTGCTTGGCATAGAGTACATAGATTTTTATAACACAGTAATTCCTGTCCCAATTAAGTACAACATCAATCATTTTTTCCAGTCAAAGAGATTTTGATATGTTTTGTGTGTCTGTGGAATCCTACAGTGAAAGCACTTCAAATTATCTGCCCAAGGAAAAGATTCTAAATCCAGATGTCACAACTACTGACTGGAGGGGAAAGAAAATAATAATAATAAAAAGAATAAAAAATAATAATAATAAAAAATCTAACTTTGAATTCTCAGCTCTTCTCACAAGCTAGGAGGTAAGTTAATAGCTTTGCCCCCTTCCATACATGCTTACGGTGATCATACCATCACTTCAGTCATCTCACTTAATTTAGCACATTCTAATCCTGATAACCCTTTTACTTTCTTAGACAAGGCACTGAAGTGAAAGGGTTGTTTGCATTGCATGTACATTTTGGTAGCAAATTAGAATCTGTATTGCTGTTGCATTATACCTTTAGTACATTTGTCACAGTTAAATTGCTCACACATTTAAAAACTATTTATGTCAAATCTGGTAGATCTGGTAACCACCTTCTGCTCACCAGAATGGCACCCATCTTTCTTTTGTACTGTTTAAAAACCTGAAATGTGTTTGACTATGTTAGTGTGATTTTTGCCACTTAGGCTCCTATTATTTTGCTGCATGAGAACAATTTTGCAGTTTTAATACCTCCTGTGCTAACTGATATCCCGTGCTAACTGGATCTCTAGAGAGACTGTTTTGAAACTGACTGTCCAGGCACTGCTGGTATCACAAAACACCATTCTGAGGAAAGCAGATGTACCACAGCAGACAATAACCACATCCATCATGCCCTACAGCTGCTCCACACACAAAGTCCTGCCACACTTAGAATCAGGATGCATGTTCGACCACCCTTGGCTCAATAAGTCTCCTTCCTTACAGTCCCTTGTTCCCCTCTCTGTGATTAATCTATCCTGGCTTTCAGAATGATGCTGTCCTTTATCTCCTAGATAGACATTGTCTATCTCACACATTTCTCTAAATTTCAGAGAACTGCAGAATATTAGGGTTTGGAAGGGATCTCTAGAGAGTCCAACCTCCCTGCCAAAGCAAAATCACTTAGGGCAAGCCACATAGAAACATACCCAGGTGGGTTTTGAAAGCCTCCAGAGAAAGAGTCTTCTCCTCTGAGGACTAAACACCCCGTTTCTGTGATTTTTGACTCTCCACAGCTCTCCTAACCTCCTATCTGTCACTGCTGCAGAGTCTTGTTGCCAGTATCTTTCTAATTTCTTCTGACTTGTACACAAACACACCCACCTTCATCAACCTCCTGCAACTCTTCATTGCTACTGCAAGAGCATAGGAAGCAAATCTCTCTGGGTTCCTCTTCTTCCTGCTGAAAGGCAACTTCATATGTCTTCAGAAAGCCTAGTTAAACAGTGAGCCAAAAAAAGACAGATTTTCTTCCTCAGACAAAGGAGAGAGTGGGACTATATAGAGGTATTCTAGCTTGTTGTGATGTTCCTATTTCATTCTTGTTAAAGGGACATGCAGATACCTTTGTCTATTTCTTCCAGCAGTCCTTAATGAATGCCATCCCAAGCAGGTAATCAGTTAGAAGGATTTTGTCCCAAATAGGACTGCATTCCACGAAGAGTTGGAAAATTGTGTATTATTGAGCAGAACACAAAAGCTCAGCCTTTGTCAAAATACCATCACTTACAAAAACATTACAGGTGTTCTCAAAACTGCCTTGCTGTATGTTTCACCCAAACTGCAGGTTTTTCATTTAGAAGTGTTTTATCCAGAAACTTCTTCTGGAAATAAATTGTAAGAAATAAATAAAACACACTCTAGGAACAGAATAATTGAACTCTGCGTTTCAAAAGACAAGACAACCATTTTTTTTCCTTGCAGCTGAAAATCAGCAATACAGAATGAGTTTTTAATACTATAAAATTACTGTCACATTCTTTTTAATTTCTATTTCACTATGACTTTGACAACATGTAACAAGAAGTTTCTATGGTCCAAGTTTCAAAGCATGATTTTATAGTCAGCAACTAGATCAATCTGTGAGACAGTTTGGAACCATGGAATTAAAGTGAAGGAGCTGGATTAAACAGTAACTGCTACCACAACAGCAGTCGGTCAAACTGGCAAATCATGGTTTACAAAGTCTTTTCTCAAATTAAAACAAACTGCAATTCTCTGAGGCTTGATCCTATTCCATTTTATTTTTTTCTCTCTCTCTTTCTTTTTTTTTCCCCCCTGAACCTGATGGCTAGAACATGGAACAGATGTAACTCTTGAAAACAAACCATGCTCTACATCATGCCAGGGGAGTATCCACACTATCAGAGAACTGCAGGAACATGAACTTGAATGATTTGTGAAACAGCAAATTTACCTGGACTGTAACCTAGTGTTTATCTGCTTGCAAGTTCCTCTATTCTTCAGGGGAAGAAAAAAAAAATAATCAATTAACTCTCACAACTTTAGGTACAAAAGCTTTAATGGAAACACAGAAATTGCATGATAGGACAAGTGGAATGTATTGTTTTAGAACTAAGGTTTTCTGCCACTCACATTGACTTACAGCTGCTGTGAGAAATAAAAGCTTACATTTTCCCTTTCTGGGAATGGACACATTTCATAAAATGTTTCTGTTCTTATATTACCACCTTAACATTCAAAACTATGAGGCAGAAAACATGAAGCATCTTTGTCTCCTAACAAGAAGAATGGGAGGATATGAGTGGGGAAGACTTTCTAGACACTAGCAAATACTCTTAACAACAGTCCCAGGAGCAGATCAGGGAAGATGGTATCAGCACTCCCTTTCTCTCTATGAAAGGAAAATATCTTTGTCCCTTTTGGGGAAAAAGGCTTATTTTTATCTGTGTACACAGATGTTGGTGCAAAGCCACTGAAGTCAACACAAACATTTGCACAGTCCTAGAAGACCCTGACGCAGACCTATAGCCATTTGATCTAGCTGGCATGTGGAGGTGGGGTCAGAGTTGTGTTCCTTGTGTTCCCCATGGTTCTTTGCCCTCCTGTTCATGCCATTAGGTGAGGAGTCCCTGCAACAGCAGGGCCCAGGTTGGGGCCACTACCCCAGTAGTAAAAGCAGCCAGGGAACAGCAAGTGTGTTAGAGAAAGAAAGAGGGGAAGGGATCATGTGAAGTTTATTTCCCAGTGGTGCTGAGTAAGGATTGTGTTTACTCTTTCCTATCTGCTTACTACAAAATTATTTATAACTGTTCTTGCAGGAAAATGTGTAAGATATTAATGAAGGCTACACAGCAAACAGCTGAGCCACAATGTCCCACTCTGAGGCTCCAGAGCACTTAAGCTCAACCATCTAAGAAGTGCCAGAAACTATCACTCATCTTTCTAAAATAGAGTGCTCATGTGTTAGACAGCCAATGTTTGCCTGCTGTTGGCTGCTTGAGTTGTAGCCTTCATCCCAATTAAGAGTGGTCACAAATATTCCCATAAACTCAGTAGTCATCCAACAGTGCGATGCGAGCAAGCAGTTGTGTGACATGTAAGAGGCAGAACAGAGCTGGTAGGTGAGCCAAAGAACTTTTGGCTGCCCCTTACAAAGGAAGACTTCTGGAATGTCATTTAAGCCTTCTCTGAAATCAATTGTACTGCAATGGCAAAAAAAAAAAAAAAAAAAAAGGAGTCCTTTGCAAGATGATTCTGAACAGATGAATCTGGTGACTTCAAATATTAAGTCCACTTGTTAGATAAGAGTTAAATTCTATTATGCAATCAAAAAAATACAACTTGAAGTCTGACTTCCAGATCTAACAGCCCTGTTCTCATCTCTTCACAAATTCTGACAGCTTTGCCAACTGACTGATCAGAGTTCTTACCAGCTTCACTCTTAATGCTCAATCCTGCCGCTTGGGTTTCCTCCCCTTTGATAACATGATCACCTCTGTAACACTGTTTCCAAAAAGAACTGCTAACCAGTAGTGGGTTTGACATTTATCAGTTAAATAAACAACATTTAGTTTAATATTAATCAATTGTCACATGTTTTCTCCAGGGAGAAGGGACACAGAATCTTAGAGTAAGGTTTGTGAATAGAAACATTTCCCACCTGTTGCCTGCAGAACTATTCCTAACTGATCCTGCGCAAAAAACATGTAAGATACTAATGACATGAGAATATCCTGTAAATTAGATATACCTTATCCCTGGCCACAGAATACTTTCTGGTGCACCCCATGATGCTTTTTAACAAGGCAGTTTTAGATCAGACTTTTAGGGGCAGTAGAGATCCAGCAAGATTTGCATCAGTGTCATTGATAGCAGATCATCTGGCTTGGAAAAGAGAAAGATATGCCCAGAGCTATTTAGGAGTGAGGAAAAGAATGTGGGTAGGAGAGATGTCTGGTGTTGAGTGTGACAAAAATGTGTTATCCAGAGGAATACAGAGAGGACATGAATGTTCATCATGATCTGCTAAAGAAAGGGAGTGTTCAGGTCTTGCTTGAACAGAAAAACTTTCTGGAACTGTCATGAGTTGAGTTGAATCTGCTGATGATATTCAATACCATGATGATGATGTTATGCCTGTTCCAAAATGGAAGTGCAGGCTGAAGCAAAGTGTCATGGGGCTTGAAGTTCAGATTGTAACGCGAGAGGCTTCCATTTGCAGTTGCTGCTTCAGAGTTCTGGGTTTGGAGTGTTGGTCTTTTGCACTCAATAGGCTGTAGGTTTGGGTGGGGTGAACTGTTTTATTGCTGGCTGCTGCTGCTGCTTCTGCTGTTCCATGGAATAAGGCTAAGGTAGTTGCATTAAACTCCTTATCTCAGCCCAGACAGTTGGATTTTTTGTGTTGCTTTCCCTCTTGTGTTGGGGTGGGGCCTTCACCTGGAAAGTAGACTGTGAAACCAGGACAAGAACACAGTACTTATTCTTGGTTTATCATTGCAATACTTGAGGTGGGGTATTTGACTCTTGATATTTGGTTGCAATTATAAGCCAAAGTTGACAGCCTTACTTGTAAGCAAAGTGAAGTCAGATCAAACATGCCCATTCCACAGTGCATAACATAGAATCATAGAATCATAGAATGGTAAGGTTGGAAAGGACTTCAAAGATCATCCAGTTCCAACCCCCTGCCACAGGCAGGGACCCCTCCCACTAGTACAGGTTACTCAAGGCCTCGTCCAACCTGGCCTTGAACGCCTCCAGGGAGGGAGCAGCCACAACCTCCCTGGGCAACCTGTGCCAGTGTCTCACCACCCTCACTGCAAACAACTTCCTCCTAACATCCAGTTGAAATCTCCCCTCTGGCAGTTTAAACCCATTGCCCCTTGTCCTGTCATTGCAAGACCTTGTAAATAGTCCCATGATTGCCTAGGGAAGCTCAAGAATCTGTGGATGGATAGAGTGGAAATCACAAAAGATGGATAGGCTTAGTCTGCAAAGTTATCAAAAGTAAATAGAAGTCTCCAATGGAGGACTACTCAGTGCATTTTTTGGGACTGGAGGTCAAACCTCCAACTTATGCTAATACTTTCTTTTTGTTTAGCTGAGCTTAAATTTTGAGATGGATACATGTGGAGGCACAGAAATGTAATATATATTGAAAAGGACTCTCAGGGAAAGATATATGGAAGCACGTTATAAAACTTTGACAACCTGTTTATTAAAAATAAACTGCACAGACAAAATAAAGTCTTGAGGCATGTGGCAACTCATTCAAATCCAGATAACTGCCAATCACTACAAGTTAGATTGTTTCTTTGTCTAAATTATCATTAGAAGTGGTAGCTAATCTCTAAACTGGTCTGCAGGAGCTCTGCAGCTTTTAATTTCTGCTGTTTGTGGCTGCTTATCACTGCACAGGCCCATAACAAGTGGGATCTTGGTTTTTCACATTTGTCTGTCCAGTACAGGACAGTTCACATGAAGAATATTTTGAGATTAACTCCTCTTTGACCCTGAAGTCAGGATGATGCCTGATGTGGAGGCACACCTTCATCACAGCCATCTGTGATTCCATCTTCTGGAAAGGTAGGGTTTGAACAGCAGGCTCTGCCAAAAGACCCTATTTAGCACTCCAAATTCTTTGGAAGAAGGATAAACAGAAAGGCAGCTAAAATACCATCCTTACAAAGAACACTGTCAGCTATATATTAGTGTCAATGACACTGGATTTTTTCCTACTTTAAAAATAATGTTTCCACAGGTTTTATTTTTAGGTCTCCTGGAAGGCAAAGCAACAACTAAAGAAACCACAACTTTTTATTTTACATTATTAAATGAATATTTATTTATTAAAAAAAAAAAGAGAGAGAGAAATAAAGAATAAAGTCATCTTAAGATTTTCTCTATTATTTAATCTAAATGAATAAAATTAAACAAAGCAACCCCTGAGTTCTGCCCCAGAACTAAATCTTTTCTGTCTCAAATGAAAAGACAAAGATTTAGATTGTATCTAAATCAGAGGTTTAAAGAAGCCAAACAGAGATAGTCCAGATATTGCTACTTATGAGTTTCTGTAGAAAGCCAGTTCAGCTGCCTATACAATGGCAACCACAAATGTCATTAAGCACTTGAAACGCTACATGGACAGCAGGAAGGGTTGAATGCTGGAAAAGGCTGGCAAGCCCATGGCATCTCTGTCAACAGAGAGTTTAGAGAGGACAGCAAAAAAATGCCTATCCAAGACAACAGGTGGGCCTCACCTTGGGTTAGCAAAAATGCTCTGGATTGCCAACATGTGCTTGTTTTTCAGCCTATTTTCAATGAATGTTTTACAGAAAAAGTGGATTTTTATTTGAAGTGGGGTTTTTGTTGTTGTTGTTTTTGAGGTTTTTTTGCAAACCTTGGGCTCTATGTGACAACATTTACAATGTCACCTGCTTCACCAGTCACACAGAAAGGTCAGGAAATAGGACTGGATTTCCTGCACCACAAAAACCCAGTTTCCTACTATCACACACTTTATGTCATATGATCTTCTTTCATAAGCCTGTTGACAGTTATTGTTAAACCATTTCGTTTTCTTCTTTACCTTTTCCCTTCCACTGCTTTTTTAGATACCAAAAATACAGAGGCAGCCAAGACAGCTCTCTTAATACTTCAGTGCAGAACGCAAGGCTACCACAAAGCAAGCTGCCATCAACAGTACTGAAAGGGCTATTTTCTGAGTTTCCAGAGAAGGAGGATGTGTCATAGACTGGTCCCAAATGTGACTGGAAACAGAATGATCTACCTGCAATGTATTATTTAGATTGTAAGTGATTTTATAGGCATAAGTCAGATTTACAGGTGTTTGAGAGCAGTGCATCACAATCACATGAGGCTCTTGTAGGCTCAGCTCACAGGTAGAAGGATTTTAGCAGGTGGGAAATACTGCCAAAGCATATACCCCTGGATTTGTTTATGTACACCCTGCAGTACAATGCCACAAAACAATCTTACAAAGCAAGCTAGAAAAGGGAAAGGTTCACAAGGTTGTAACTGTGGTTTAAATCTTCCCTGGGATGGTGTGATACTTATTGCATTTACCCCACCTGAGCTCTAGAGAAGCTTCTCTCTAGGTCTATAAATCGACAGAGAGTATAAACATTTCTGGAAGAATCTAGGCCAGACTGTGAATGCAATAGAGAAAAATTTTCCTGTTAGGGATTCCTATACCTTCTTATGCAAAGCTTCACAATAAAATCTGCAGGACATTTCTATAAGAGAACATTAGAAGAAGTAATAGGTACATACAATGCTGGCCATACCAAAACAAGAATACTAATGGGCAGATGTTTTTGAACATTAATTCAAACAGAATTCTCTACTGAGGTAAATAATCCTAAATCATCTAAAGATGATTGATAGTAGGTTAGGAACCCACTCCCAAATTCTCTTATGGGCTCAGCTAAAGGTTTGCAATATTTATTTTTCTCCCTGCAGACTGGATCTGTGTAAGCTGAATTTTTAATGAAGGCAAACACATGGAGTTGAAGCTATCGTATTGTCTATCTGAAATGTTGGTTGTGATCAAATAAAGACTTCAGTATCTTTTTTAATCCCAGAAGATGAATTTCAGTGCTTTAAGCCTAGCTACAGGATCTTAAAATACAGCATACATTTCACAATTTCCTTGTGTTATGTCTATGTTGTATCTATAAATTAAGTGGCACTTGAAAAAGATGCTCCCCTGACATTGCAAGGTCTCTGGCTCTTGAAAATGTTCCTGACCCAATGGGGGAAATAAAATGGAAAAGTAGAATCAGCAATATTCAGGTGAACTCACTGGGGCAATGAAAGAGAAACTAAGCGATGAATCTGAACTCCAAATGAAAAGACAAAAAAGGGGGACAGGCCTTGTACCTAAACACAGGAGACCAATCCATCCTAACAGTCCAGGAATTGCCAAAGGAAGGAGATGATGAAGATGAGGTGCTGGCAATGGGTAGAAGAGTTTGAAGCACAAATCACAGAGTGTTAGATGAAAGAAAATTTAAAAGCACTGGGAGTAAAGTATTGGGTCACAGAGGGAAAAAAATGGGCTGAAGAAGAAAGGCATAGAAAAAAACATCTGCAAGCAGCACTAGTGATGGGGGAGAAAAGAAGCAGGAGACACACACCCAGGTGCACCATTGCCAAGCAGCCCAAAATGAAAACCAGTATCATTTGTGTGAGGTTTTTTTCTCGCACTCGCTCTCTAGATCAAAAGGACAGCAGCAATGCAATCTGCTCTTTGCACAGAGCACTTTCAGCCAAGGGAAGGAGAGTGCACACACTGGAACATCTGTTCCAAGAAGCCACTTGAAAAATAATCTTATAATAGCATGGGGAAAACATCTGTGCAGCATGCACCAGACCACCAGTAGTGCAGCAGTGGAGGAGTGGAAGGGGGAAGGAAGACAGGAGGGAGTGAGGGAGACAAAGTAGAACAGGATTAGGTCAGGGGCAAGTACCCCAGTGAGGGGCATGACCTACATGTGAGGAAACTGCTCATTTGGTGTCTTTTCTCTTCTAATCCTCAGCAAGAGGCAGACAGATTTCTCACCCACTGAGCTGTGTTTATTGGCAGATATTACTCAACATGTGCAGCTTTGAAAAATCTCAAACCACAATCAATGTGTTTGAGAGGCTGCACGAAAAGCTCCCTGTCCTTGGCCTCTAGTGTAGCCCCCACTCCTCCTTCCTCAGCTTGCTTTATCTCTGCTGATACTAGAATAAATGTACTGGGAAAACAGGCACTGCTAGCTCAGGTGGGAAGAACTGGGAAGCCAAAAGACATTTACACTGTGGGTGAGTTTGACCTATTTTATCTTTAATTAAAAGGCCAGACCACTTGTTTTTACCTTCAGTCTCAAAGCAAACAAACTCAGAAAAAGCCACTCTGACCATCTCACACAAACATGCACATGCAGTATGTTCTTGGCTACTCCCTTCATCTGTTTTATTTCAAGAGAATTGTACACTTATATCCACCCCTACAGAAGTGTTGGTAGCATGACAATAGTTAGGATGCTTCTTACCCCTGCCCTGTGACACACTTTGCAGGTGTTTTCTAAGCAGTGCCAAACTTACTCATCCATTGCTCTCTAAACAAGCAAAGCTCTCCCAAACTTACATCTTCTTGCCAATGAGAAAAAGAATCAACATGTCTTAAACATAAAAACTGCATAGAAGTGTTTAGGTGATGTGATTAAGTACATAAAGTTAGAGAGGGAGCTACTAGGAGCTGAAGCATTACATATGTACATGTGGGTAGGTGTAGCCTTTTGTTTCAGCGTAGACATGAGAAAAAGGCCAGTTGCTCTAGCCTCCATGTAATCAGATTTCACTGCTGGAAAAGTGATAGGGAAATGAGAAAGCACAGGTGATTTTAGAAGTTAGGTGTTAGGCTGAACCACCTAGATGCAAAGACAAATCAACAGTGGACAGAAGATACACTGTGTATTAGGACATAGCAAAGACCAGGTGTACCTACCCATGGAGCCGTACATGGATGGGATATAGGGTAATAGAATTGCAATATTTTTAGCAATGCTTTGAGAGCTTTCTTTCAATGGGAAGTGAGGAATTTTCTTTTGAAATGTCAAAAACGTTCAATGGAAGGAAATTATTTTCTTTTCAGTGCTAACAGCCCTATTGGCTCTCAGTGGTGTTATCAGTTTAGGTTCCACATGCCAATGCCAACAAATGTATGCATCATCATATCCCAAAAGAAAGCTGCTCTGGTCTGATTATATTGGCCTAAGCTTACACTTTCAGTTAGGCAGGTATGACTTGCTATGGAAACCAGGGCTTTGATTAAAAGCAGCTTCATTGCTGTTTTCCCTTTTGTGGGCCACAAATCCCGTGAACTGAGGTCATTTCCAGATAAGGGATGTGGGAGGGGGAGTCAGAGGAAATGAAACTGGATATATAGGTGGGGGCACACAACAAGGGTGTTGTAGGTAAAGATGAACAGCTTGAATTTGACATGGCAAGTGACAGGAAATCAATGGAGTGCTGATGTGTGGGAGGAAGAGAATATGACTTTAGCAGAAACATTTAGGACAGATGTGAGGGAGAGAACAGGGGAACCATGGGGCCAGACAAGAGAAGCTTACAGTAACCAAAGTAAAAAACATCTGAGACACTGAGAGCAACCTATTTTGGGAGTTTCCTCTTTTCCCTCTCACAAACAAGAAAAAATTCAAGTAAGTTGTTAAAGTTTTACATGAGCTCTAAACCTTTGACAGCTCCAGGAATAAATTTATGTTGCAGTATGTTGTAATTGTGCACTGGGTTCTCAAACAGAAAGCATCATGCAAAGCCATGTCTCCCCTATTCCCTAATTTCATTCATCAGCATGGGTATCAACTGGAACATCCATCCAAGAGAGCAATATCCAGGATACTCTCCCCTTCAGTTGATTACTAGAAATATCAGAAATCCCACACTTCAGTCTCTTGGGAAGAATTTGCTCAAAGTGAGTCACACAATATATTTCACCAGCATTAATGTTATGCCTGTTTTTCTCTAACCCTGAAAAATCTTTCCCTTAACCTAGACTGATGACTGATATTTCGTGCAACCAGCATTTGGCAAGCTCCTTGCTCAGTAACACCTTTAGCTCATGCCTGGCGATGCTAGGCATGATTACCTGAAGGAGGAAATAAATGCTTCTCCACCTCCTTTACATGCTAAAAGATCTCTTATAAAACTCTGGATTCAGAACAGGATGCTTCAAGTCTTGGTAGAGATGTCTTCTTCTCAGAGTCGTCATGAGAGAGATTCCTCATTCACTGAAAATCCACAGAACGTTCTTCAAATTGGCATCTCTTATACTGAAGGTGAATGTACTTTCTTTCTGAGGAAGTACCTGTTTCCATGGCTCCCTTAGATTAATGTGCCACATTACCACATGTTGTAAGGGGGTTACAGTTGACACCTTGAATGCAAAACGGAGGAGAAAAATATGGAAAGGTAAAGCTACAGGTAGCACAGAGCTTTGTTCCACAGGCAGAGGCACATCTCCCTGATATGACAGCCAGTTTCGCTTGTTCAGGGCTGCCTTCCTTAAAATTCATCAATCCTTTGCCTCCACAAGCAGGAAAAATTATTTGTCTTCTGTCACATACCTACAGCTGTCTCCTACCAAAACATGATGAGCACTACAATGTTCAGTAACACAGATTCAGATTGCATCAGGTTGGAAGTGACCATCCAATGTCGTCTTCTCCAGCATCCTCTGGAGTCAGCAGGGACACCTCTAAATCAGGCTGCCTAGGGCCACATCCAATCTGATCTTGAATGTCTCCAGGGTCAGGGCCTCAAACACACCCCATGGCAACCTGTTCCAGTATTTTACCACTCTCATTGTAGAGAACTTCTTCCTTATGTGCAACCTAAATATATCCTGCTCCGGTTTGAAACCATTGCTTCTCATCCTATCACTACAAACCCTTCTAAACGGTTGCTCCCCAGCACTCCTGTAGGTGCCCTTCAGGTATTTAAATGCAGCTATAAGGTCTCCCTGTACCCTTTTCTTCAGACTGAACAGCTTCAATTCTCTCAGCCTGTTTTCGTAGGAGAGGTCCTCCAGCCTTTTATTCATCTTTGTGGTCTTTCTCTGGACTCTCTCCAGCAGGTCCATGTCTTTTGTTGGAGGCCACAGAGATGGACACAGTATTCCAGGTGAGGTCACACCAGCACAGAGTGGCAGAATCACCTCTCTCTGCCTGCTAGCCACACTTCTTTTGATGCAGCCCAAGATCTGATTTACCTTCTGTGCTGCAAGTGCATAGTTTTAGCTCATTTTCAGCTTCCCATCCACCAGTACCCCCATGTCCTTTTCTGCAGGGCTGCTCTCAATTTCATCATCCCTCAGCACGTACTGATATCAAGGATCACACTGACCGAGGCACAGTATCTTGCAATTTGCCTCAGAAGATCCTCCTCAGGCAACCCTTGCAGCCTGCCCAGGTCCTTGTGGATAGCATCCTATCCTTCAGTCTTACTAACTGCACCATTCAACTTGGTATCAGCTGCAAACTTGCTGAGAGTGCCTGCAATCCCACTTCTATATCGTTTATGAAGACACTGAACAGCACAAGTTCCAGTACAGACACCCATGGGACACCACTTGTCACCCAATCTGGACACTGAAACATTGACCACTACCCTTTGTATGTGATTATGGTCCAGTACAGCTTCGAGGAGAATATGTTTCATGTTTCCAGAGGTGAAGCTGACAGGTTGGTAATTTCTAGGGTCCCCTTTTTGACCCTTTATAAAAATGTGTGTAAAGTTTTCCATCTGTCAGTCTCTAGGGGTTTCACCTGACTGCTATAACTTTTTGAATATTACAGAGAGTGCTTTCCCAACTCCATCAGCCAATTCTATCAGAACTCTGGGATGCATCTCATCAGGTCCCATAGATTTACGTGTGTTCACTTTCCTCAGGTGGTCCTGGACTTGGTCTCCCCTTATGGCATCTTCTTTGCATAACTGATGAACTGCTTTACTGCTTCTTTCCCCAGCTAGGTAAAACCTGGGTTTTGTCCTCAAGGAAACAAGGAATAGCAACTAAAGTAATGTATATTGGGGGTTTGATAGATTTTCCTTCTTGTCTCCCAAAACTGAGTCAGAATATTTTTACTATTAGCTTACTGCAGCATAGATAAAATTGCTTTGAAAAATAAAATTTTGTTTATTAACCATGAGAAAAGATCCACAGTAACCACAGCAAATCTATCAAACCTGAATTCCATACAGGTCTATAACTTTCTGAAATGGTAATGGTCCTGGAAAAGTACAAAATTCTGCATGTGACATACTGAAGACATACACCCAAACATTCATTGATCTATTTTCCAAAGCTTCTCAGACTAATCAGGTTTTACTCACAGATTATAGAGCTGTGAATTTTCACAGACATACTACAGCCGACTGTGTAAAGCACATATTGAATGAGTTTAAACCAGAGTACAACCTTCTACTCCTTCATTATGGGTTTCTGGAACCACTTTAAATAATCTCCTAGAATGCTGGAGTCATGGGTAGTAGGCACAAAGCAACAAGTAGGATTGCAGCTTTGGATTTCAGCTCTGGAAGGTAAGGAGGCTCAAGAGACTTGATTGATGTTCAAGAACCACTTTCTTCAAGCTCAGGATCAGTGTATCCCTGAGAGCAAGAAATCAGGCAAGGGAAGCAAGAGACCTGCATGACTGAGCAGGAAGCTTCTGAAAGAGCTCAAGTGAAAGAAGGACGTTTACAGTACATGGAAGAAGGAACTGACCACTTGGGAAGATTACAAGAATGCTATCAAAGTATGCATGGATGAAACAAGGAAAGCCAAGGTCTCCTTGAAACTGAACCTGGCTAGGGACATCAAGGTCAACAGAAGGGTCTGTTCAAGTATATAAGAGGCTAAAGGAAAACTAGAGAAAACGAGGGTCTGCTATTGAATGAGGCAGGTGCCATGGTGACAGAGGATGCAGAGAAGGCAGTTACCAAATGTCTTCTTTGCTTCAGTCTTGATTGCCTAGGTCAGTCCTCAGGAGCTCCTGACTTTGGAAGAAGTCTGGAGGAAAGAAGACTTTCCCATGGCTGAGGAGGGTCAAGTTAGAGATCAATTAAATAAACTGGGTATCCACAAGTTCATGAGTCCTCCCACAAGTGCTGAGGGAGCTGGCAGAAGTCATTGCTGGGCCACTCTTCCCCATCTTTGAAAGGTCCTGGAGAACAGGCAAGGTACCTGAGGATGGGAGGAAAGCCAATGTCACTCTAGTCTTCAAAAAGTGCAAGAAGGAAACCAGAGGCCAGTCAGCCTCACTTTCATCCCTGGAAAGATGATGGAACAGCTTGTTCTGGGCATCACATCAAAATATGAGGAGGAAAAGAAGGTTATTAGAAGTATTCAGCATGGTAGTCAACAGGGAAGTCGACTAATCTGATAGCCTTCTGTAAGAGCATGACTGGATGGATAGATAAGGAGAGGGCAGTGGATATTGTCTACCTTGACTTCAGCAAGGCTTTCAACACTGCCTCCCATAGCATCCTCGTGGGGAAGCTTAGGAAGCATGGGAGAGTGAGATGGATTTAAAACTGGATGAAGGGTAGAGCTCAGAGAATTGTGGTCAGTGGCTCAGAGTCTAGTTGGAGGTCTGTAACAAGTGGTGTTCCTCAGGGGTCAATACTGGGTCCAGTCTTGTTCAGTATCTTCATTAAGGGCCTGGGTGAAGGCACAGAGTGTGTCCTCAGCAAGTTTGGTGATGGCACCAAACCAGGCATGGTGGCTGACACAGCAGAAGGCTGTGCTGCCATCCAGAGTGACCTGAACAGGCTGGAGAGCTGGGCAGAGAGTAACCTTGTGAAGTTCAACAAGGTCAAGTGTATAGTACTGCACCTAGGGAGGAATAGCGCTATGTATCGATACGCATTAGGAGCTGGCCTGATGGAAGCAGCTCTGTGGAAAATGACCTGTGAGTCCTGGTGGACCACAGGAAGGCCATGGGCCAGCAACGAGCCCTTGTGGCCAAAGAAGCCGATCGTATCCTGGAGCGCATCAAGAACATGGCAAACAGATCAAGGGAGCTTGTCCTTCCCTTCTACTGTGCCCAGGCAAGGCCTCATCTGGAATACTGTGTCCAGTTCTGGGCTCCTCAGATCAAGAGAGACATGGAACTGCTCGAGGCGGTTACAAAGATTATTAGGGGACTAGAACACCTGTTTTACCAAGAAAGACTGAGACACATGAGGTTTTTTAACCTGGAGAAGAGAAGACTGAGGGGGAGATCTTAATCAGTGTATAAATACTTAGAAGGTGGATGTTGGAAGGATGGGGCCAGTCTTTTTATCAGTGGTGGCCAGGGACAGTACAAGAGGTAATGGGCACAAACTTGAACATAGGAAGTTCCATCTAAACATGAGGAGAAATTTCCTTATGTTGAGGCTGGTGGAGCACTGCAACAGGCTGCCCAAAGAGGTGGTGGAACCTCCATCTCTGCAGTCATTCAAAGCCTGCCTGGTTGCCATCCTGTGCAACCTGCTCTAGGTGAACCTGCTCTGGCAGGGGTGTTGGGCTAGATGATCTCCAGAGGTCTTTTCCAAGCCCTATCATTCCGTGATTCTATTAGGGGAGACTACAGACTCATCTAGAGGAGATGAAGAGAGTGGATTCAGAGCACTGTAGTTCATTAGGTGGCATTCAAACTAAAAAAGACAGGTAATAGGTTGCAAGTCTGTGTTCACAACCCAGAATCCTGACATGTACAGTCTATCACTGAGCTTCTCTGCTTGTGTAAAAGACTAAGCAAGTAATATCTGCAGGTACACATAAGAGTGTACTCTGAGCTCACAGGGCTGAGTATGAGTGTCTTCTGATAATCTCAAATGCAAAAAGCACCTTTTATCAGTTCTGAGGGTCTGAGAAGCAGTAAGCTTTAATGATGTGACCGTGAATATAGTAAGATTTGTTCCTCCCTCAAGGAGTGAGTCCAATGAGTTAGAAAACGGGAAGATAAATGGTAGTGATGGAGATCCCAGTGCTAGTGAACAGTTATGCAGTGCTAAGGACAATAGACTAAGAATCTCTTTTGTCATGGTGAGAAGACTCAAAAGGAATAACATTTGATTCTAGCAAAAGGAGTTTTTCCAGTCCTGTGTGGAGACTGTGTGTCACTAGCAGAATAATTGCTACTGGGTGAACCAACATGGAGCCCTATGCCTGAATGACAACAGGTGTTTGTGCAGTCATGAGGTGACTAAAATGGTCTATGCAGTTGGCTTAATGGTTCTCATCAGACTCAATTTTTACTTCAATGGGTCAAGACCAAAGGCTTCTTGGTGTTTCTGATGACTTTGTATCATCACAGGAGCCCACTGCCATATACCTGGGTTGAGTTATTCATACAAATGTACATCTGAACTTCTTCAGCAGCAATACAGCTACAGCTGCACTAGCAAATAAAACACTTCAGAGACTGTTTTCAGGCTTGTATAACAAGTGGCATATTTTCAAGAACAAACTTGTGCCCTCACAGCTATGCTATATACCTAGTTAAAACAAGGTGGTCTTGTCCATGTTGTTTTCTGAGAACACTTCTTGGCCTTTGTTATCCCATGTATAAGAACTGAGTACTACTTTGAAGAGTTTAAGTAGCATGCAAATGTGTATGCCATTGGCTAAACACTGTGGATTGTGAGAGAATGGTAGTCAAATTCTAAATCACATCTCTTTAGACTACACTTCTAGAGATGTAGCCTGTCTGACCACCAAGCTGTGGAAGTCAAAAAGAAAGAGGAAAGAAGAGAACTTTATTTGAACACTTTGGACTGAATTTTCTTCTTTGAACTCTCCCTGCACTTTATTGCATGGAAGGAAATGTACTCAGACATTAATGAGAAGGAAGACCTTCCAAGCACAGTGTCCCTGCCCTCCGAATTGTCCACCATTGTCCGAAGCCGTCTTTGCAGATTTCCAGTCAAGATCAAGAGACCGTACTCAAGTTATTTTCTAGCTGATAAAGTGAAGAACTTGAAAGCAGGAGAACCTCCGCAATAAGAGGTACTCTCTAACAACATAAGGAATTACCCTCCTGACAGTAAGGATTCTGCCTGAGATCTGCTCTCAATGCCTGTGATGGGAGATGCAAGTGAGAGGCCCTTGTCACAAAAAAGCCATGTGGAATAGAGGACTAAACTGTTCTGAGGCAGGGGACCTAAAAGGCTATTTGAAGCTATGTGGCTTAACTCAAACTGAAAATCTCCTCTTTTCCCTGTTTGCCAAGAGGGAAGTTCTTGGCAATAAAAGAAGTCCAGGAAAACAAAGAAAATTGCTAAGTAACTAATGAACAAACTAACAAGCAAAATGACAGAAAAACGATCACAAGGCCAAAAACATTGCAGCCTGTGATGAGAGCAGACTTACATCTGAAGCCAAAGGCAGCTGAAAGAGGCTTGCACCACTCTTTGTGACCTCCATGCAGAGCACAAATAGAAATGGGGCAAATATATGCTGTTTGGGCACTCCAAAGGGAAAAAGTCCCTTGGCTTGAGAGAACAAGATACTTCATCATCCCAAAGGAGATATACACATGTATCAAGATTGAAGGGAGCAGGATGGGTTTTTTCCTATAATAGGAAAAGATGGAGTTGTCTCACTCTAAGTGTAAAACAGAATGCAACCTTAAGTATGGCCTCACAGTGGCTCCACCATAATTGCTGGTTCCCTGCTGTGTTCCCTATACAGCAGGTCTAGTACTGACATCTGGTACTAATTTCGGGTTCATTTGCTCTACAAAAACAAACATATTGTGAGGCCTCCTTACAGCATGCTTGTCCCTCAACTTGGTTAAACCACGTTCCATCTTACAAAGTAGATGTGACATAACTGTTTGCATTTTGGCCCTGAACCACACTACACATGTTGCAATGTTCAAGAGCCTGAAGTGGCTTAAACTGCAATGCTGGGGATCTACTAGGAAGCAACAGCGATTCCAGCCCCTGAAAGACAGTACAATTAACCCCTTCCTCCTACTCCATGAGACCATTTCCATCTTGCTAAGTATGCTGATCAGCATGACTCTAACATAAGGTAGCTTAACTTTGGCCATGTTTTAAGCTGTGATCATTTGATATCAAGTCAGAAAGTTTTATGGGAAGTTATTTTGACTGCACATAAACAGATTTGCCGTTTATATACGAAAGGCTATTCACAGAATTCTCAGGCAAGAGGGATATGGATATTAATATCTTTAGCCATTTGTTCACAAAGCCAGAGACACATAAGCTACGCAAAAGAAATGAGTTTTGGGGTGCAAATTTTTATAGAAAGTACCTGATGCAACCCACCTGCCATAGAAAAAGATTCACCCTAAATGTATTTTTGAGCAGAACAAAATAGCTCAGATTTCATTCTGAGCTATTTCAGTGTGTATGTCCCCACTTACTGCTCTGGGGCCTGCATGCTGACAAAGCTGCTCCAGTTCCAGCTATTGCAGAAACTTCTCACGCTCTGCATGCTGTTCATTCTCATGTGGCATTCTCTTTCACTTTTTTTTGCTCCAGCTACTGTTTCTCTTGCCAATAAAGATTATCATAACCTTCAAGAAAATCTGGCAGAAGGTCACAGTCATTTCAGGGAGAAGTAAACAGAGTGAGAAAAGCATAAAATGGAATTACTAGAAGAGTATAAGAACTCTTTGCCCACTATGTACAGGTCATGCTGTCAAGCACAAATATATTGGTATTTAACTCAGTCAAAACTTACATAAACTCTGCTAGATATCTGAGAAGTTGCATGGGTCTGGAATTCAGGACTTCATTGGACCTTAAAAGTATTCACCATCTACAGTCTCTTACTCAACATGGATTGTTTTTCCATTACTTGGGGGTAAGCAGAAAAAGAAATAATTTGCAAATGTTTGGAATGTTTCTATTTGTAATTCTAAAATCAATACATACATCTTATTATTCTCCATAGGGTCTTTCTCTGCCTCTTATGTAACCAGTAAAGATTATTTTAATTTTTCCTTTAAGAAAAAAAAAATATATAAAAAAATTGATCGTATCAGTCCAGGACTTTTTCCAAAAAACCTGGAGGGAGTGAGGTTTCCACATGCCAGGGCCAAAATACAGATGCTTGGCCTAAAATGAATTTTATTATTTTTATTTTGGATTTTGGAAAAACAAGCACACAAGTCTCCACAAAAGAACACAAATACATGTGTTCTCTCGATTACACTGGAAGAAAATGTAACAACTGAAAAAGGACAAAATGAGCAGGATTGCTTTCTCTAAGCAGAGCTTTCAGAGATGGAAAAACCAAGCAGGCAGAAAACAAGTGTAATGAAGGGATTCTGACCCCACAAGAATGTCCAAATTTTCCAAATTAACCAAACGATCTAATAAAGGATATTACCTTCCCTATAAATTTTCCCTCACAGAAAACAAAGGCGTAATGATTTCAAAATGCTTCCATGCTCAACTAGGAGCAGAACCAGGCTATGAAGCAGCCAGGGTGGCAAAAAGGCTGAGACCAAAGGGGGAGTTTCAGTAGTATATCATCGTGAGAGGAAAATGCTTGAATGTATGGCTCAGTAAAATCCTCCTGTTTGGATCTTTTCTGAACAATTGCAGGAATGCATCGTTACTTTTCACACTTACCACCTGAGGTGTGTGATCTTCATCTGGTGTTTGAACTTTGCTGACAGTACTTGACACAGGATGGATAAAAGCTAACTCACAGGATGGAACTGGCTTAAATGATGAATAAAAGCTAACTAATACAGACACTGTGAAGCATAAATAGAGGAGTTAGCAACAGAATTTCCATCAGAATTTGCAGAGTAGTGTTTATAAGATTTGTTGTATACATGTGGTTTTACTATAGCAACAGAAAGGGATATCATCATTCTCTATGACCATCACCAAATCTAGCATTATCTGTATCCTGCATTGTGAGAAAAAAAAAAAAAATTAACCTCTAACACGAGGTTTAGTTTGGCAGCCCAAGTGGGGAAGACGTCTGTGATATTCATGTTCGCGTACTGTGCCTTTATGGGTTTCTTCAGTGGATCATCTAGGTCAGTATCACAGCAGATCTTCCAGTCTCCCAGTGACAAGTAGCTAGGTCAAGTGAGAAAATACAGAGATCAGTCTGTTCTCACTGCCAATTTTAAGAGTCTCTAGAGTCTATTGCCCCAGCTGGAAGTATCAAATAACTACCAGATATTGAGTAAGACATCAGAAACAAGTAGCTTGTAAGAACTAGCGTGAGGTGTCCCTTCCTATGGCAGGGGGTTGGAGCTAGGTGATCCTAGAGCTAGAACCTAAACCATTCTATGATTCTAACTAATCAATTAGTTTGCAGTGGTGATGTTCATCTCAAACCAACATACTCAGAGGTGCTCCAGAAGTGTCTCGGACGTATGCCTAAGATGTATTTCACAATATATCGCAGACAGCAGCATGATTTCTCTCATCCAACAGGAAAAAAAGCTTTGAAGCTAGGAAGATTTATTTGTTTCAGGTGATTTTTCAGCCACTAGGGAACTGAGAAAAACTGACAAAATCTAACCCATCTGATACTTTAGAAATGTTAAGCTAATTTTCAAGTGAGGTTAAAAAGCAGGGAAAAGACAATGTAGTTTGATAGCAGGGGCGGCAGGTGGAATAAGGAAAGATCTCTGTGCAACAAGACAGCAAGGTAACCTCTAAGGAAATACAACATTATGTGGTCTTATGACCTTCATCTCAGCAAAATATATACCAGTCTTCTGGTTGACAGACTAAGTTATCAGGAAGAGTTAATCTACTCAAAGTGCATGAAAGAAAAGAATCATGATGATAGAATAAGACATACATACCTGCACTCATGAGGAAACTAAAAGCAATGTTTTTTTATGACAGTTGAAAAGCAGATAAGTATGCTGAGAGGTATTATGAATACTATTGTGTGGAACTTGGATAGTCACTAAGAGTGGCTGAAAGCAGTCACACAGAAGAGGAGCCACATAGAAAAGGAATTATGTGATTGGCAACAGAGAAAGTTGTTGGGGTATGTCCTGTGAGTTTTGGAGGATTGCATTTCATGTCTAACGAGTTGCATAAAACTTACAGTGGAAAATCAGGTTAGGTGGTGGCAATATTTTGCATCCAATATCCTATTACAAGATTAGAAAGTCATAAATGACCAAGTGAACTCACCAAAGTTTGTGCGTAAACAAACAAAATCGAACTAGGAGGCATCCGTAACTGACTTCTACATTTCATAAAAGTACAGGACAAGCTTTCTCCTCAAAAGAATCTGGTTATTAACAGCAGAAAGGAAAACTTTGTTACCATAAGTGTCTTTCATCCTGAAGATCATTTTCTCAGTCCACACAGCCAGTAATACAACTTCAGAAATTTCCAAAAATAATGGATTTTTTCTTAGCACAGAAATCCTGCATGGGATATCAAGTAACTCAGTAATGTCTAATGTCCATCATCAATTACTCACCATAATGGACCTCATTATGATAAATAAGGAACAGTTAATGGCTTTTATAAAAATTGAAAAATTGCCTAATGAAATGAGGTTTGATTAATTTAATGCAAACAGGATATGTCACCAACCTGAAATACCTTTTATTTGATCTCTTAAAACCTGCAGGTTTTGAAACTTAGAGGAACAACTGAGATTAGTTGGGATCATGCATTTAACTGAAGAAGTGCTGAAACAACTGGGAATATTTCATGAACATCTTGCTGGTTGCCCAAGAAGCCAAGATTTTTCAGAAAAAAATACAATTAAAACCTAATAAAACTAATAAGAATTATAATTAAAATGATGATAATAATGATAATGATGGTTATGATAATAATAATAATATAAAAATTATAAAAACAAAAAAACACCCAAAACCACAACAAAAAACCCCAAACAAAGCCCAATAAAAAAAAACCCACAAAAGCCTTGAACCAAGAAGTACACCTATATGCATACACAAAGGTGTAGTACATGTCTATAGGTACACATATGTGCATGTATATGTATGGAGAGAGAACTAAAGAACAATGAAATGAGAATGCTTCTAAACTCCAAATATAAATAAATAATGAAGTCAGTATGTTAAATGAATGAATGAGTCATTACAAATCGACAAATTCTAAATAGTAAGACATGTTAAAAAACATTCCAGAAGCAATAAGCTCAGTGAATTAATTAGGCCTGTAGCTGGAGGCAAACAGCAAGATGGTGAAGTGCAATCAAGGAACAGCAGAAATATTCACTCTGCTTTCCAGTGATATTTGAAATGAATCAAGTTCCCTCCCTGGAGGTGTTCAAGGCCAGGTTGGACGAGGCCTTGAGTGACCTGTACTAGTGGGAGGTGTCCCTGCCTATGGCAGGGGGTTGGAACTAGATGATCATTGGGGTCCCTTCCAACTTTAACATTCTATGATTCTAAGTTATGAATCCACTTGATATATTACTGATAGATCAAAAAGTTAGCCATGAGTAACAAAGAAGGATGTTAAGTAATCTTTGTTACAGTTAAACATTTACAAAACTGTGGAGTCAAGATATCTTAGGTTCAAGAGTCTTCAGTTAACTTATTAATTAGCTGAAGAAACCTCTACCTCTAGCATTGAAGAGTGCTAGAAAAATTCCAGAAGACTGGAAAAATTGTTGATATGGTCATAGAGAGAATCTTGTGGCAAATTTTCAGCATCACGAACAAAAAAGTGACATTTACTAAGGCAAAATACTGACCATATTAAAGGCCAACTAAGATGTGAAATGTGAACAGAAGACAGATGAAAAATAGCACTAAAGAAATAACTTGATCTTAGAAGACAAAATCAAATTAAAAATAAAATAACCCAGAAAGAATCTCATTAAGTGTTACAAAGATACACAAAATAATCACGTAAGTTTTGCAATGGTGTTGATGAAAATAGCTTCATCAAAAAAAAAAAGTCCAAAGTTCATAAATTAGTAATATATTGTAATCAATTAGCTTGAATTTGGAAAAAAGAACTGAGCCTCTTTCAGAAAGAATCATAGACTCATAGAATAATAGCATGGTAAGGTTGGAAGGGCCCTCAAAGATCATCTAGTTCCAACCCCCTGCCATAGGCAGGGACACCTCCCACTAGTACAGGTCACTCAAGGCCTTGTCCAACCTGGCCTTAAACCCCTCCAGGGAGGGAGCAGCCACAACCTCCCTGGCCAACCTGTGCCAGTGCCGGACCACGCTCACTGCAAACAACTTCCTCCTAACATCTAGTCTAAATCTCCCCTCTGGTAGTTTAAACCCATTGCCCCTCACCCTGTCATTACAATACCTTGTCAATAGTCCCTCCCCAGAAATGGTGACTCAAATAATTATGCAATATAAGCACGGACATTTAACCCAACAGACTGTCTCCATTTTTTCTACCATTGCACCTTATAAAATTTAAAGGTAAGTTTCAATAATCTAGGCAATGCCCTCCTGAAAGGGAAGTTATAAACTAATCAACAAGCAACAACCCTGGGGACAGTTAGAAAAGTTGTCTGTATAAATCTCCATTGAAGTTCTAGTGTGGCATTTGAAGCAAGCACTGCATTCATCCCCTGATTTTAAGATATGGGTTCAGATTGTGCAGCCAAGCAAGAAACTGGTTCAGGTGACTACCCATGGATGAGGGTCCTGCTGATGAGGAGACTGAATTGTTGTAAAGTCTTCCATATTTTAACAGACACACATACCATAACAGAGTGCTCTTGTACTGTTGAGATCTAACACCCTGGAGCACTTCTTACATCATATAAAATGGCACAATTTGTCTTTACCTTTATGTGGCTGTTGTACCTGAGCTCTCAAGAGTCTGTAGCTGCACTTCTTCATCTATCCAGATTTTCTCCTTCCTCAACATCCCTTCTTTCTTACCTGACATTGTTATTTTTTATCAGACTCAGACTCTTGCTGTCCCACCACACTTTCAAAAACTGTTTTCCCAAATGGCAAGAGGAAGCTATTTAAGGTGTCACATTTAAGGTGTCACCTAAACATCCAAGGACGTGGCACCTGCACTGGAAGAGGACTAAAAGTTTCTCCAGCAGCAGGATTATCCAGAAGAAGTATCATGGCTAACTGTACTGACAAGAGATCTCCATCAAAATTATCCATTTTCAGTGCTCAGCAACATCTCTTAGGCATCCAAATCAGCCCAGGTGAGCAATGCAGGCTTCTCACAACAGGACATTTGCTGCAGCCTTTCTAGTCCTCACAATAATAATGGGTGTGTAACAACTTCTATACTGGCATTTGAGGGGTACTTCTAGTCCCTAGTGAGCCATGATGTCTTATTAGGGAATTTCCCAACTTCATTTTCTGGTTTTTTTTGGGGGGGGGAGTTGTTTCATTTTGTTTTGTTTTTTGTTTGTTTGGGGTGTTTTGATTTTTGTTTTTTGTGAGGGGTTTTTGTGTGTGTTTGGTTTTGGTTTTGTCTTTTATTTTGTTGGTTGGTTAGTTGGTTGGTTCGTTTGGGGCTTTTTTTCCCCCTATTTACTCACTGGCCCAAAAAAATCTCCCTCCCTCCCTCTTCATCTCCTGACAAGTTATGGGTCATGTTGGCCCTCTCAGGGAATAAAAATTTGTTATTGTTTGAACACTTTTGCTGACCCATTTCAGTCGAGCTGCAGGTGTTCCTCCCACTCAGATTTTTGGCTGTTGCTTAAAGCTACATGCCTGGTCCATGGGCTGTTGAACAGTGCTCCCTCTCTGACTTTGGAGGGGAATAAGCATGCAGAGAGCTTGGCTCTTGAATACATTGTGAGTGGGAGGATGGAGGTAGTTGCTGGGACTGAAGAGGTCCAGCTGTGTGGACCTTTTAGGCAGGGTATGCAAACCATGGGGTGTTAATGGCCCATCATTAGACTGGAAGGGCGTAGCAACTCTAGGAATAGGTGCTTCAGCCAAAAGCATAAGCACAGGACCCATTAATCATTTCACTGAAGTACTGAAAGAAAGGGGAACAGAAGGAGAGATCTTGTTTCAGCAGGGGCAGAAGGTTTCCTTTTGGAGGCTACCTTCCCCCACAGTGAGTAACCAAATGGCTCTGTGCAGCTATCTCTTGTAAAGTCTTACACAAGCTCAAAACCAATACCAGCTTTATCCCACTAACCTGCCTTCACACCCACTTTTCCCCTTCCCTGTGCCAGCGAAAACTGGAGATCTGGCCTCAAGCAGTCTCTTGGTCCCAATCTGAATCACAACTTTTAAAGTCACAAGACAGTCCTTTAAAACTTGAGCTAACACAATAAATGACAGGATCACAGGATCACAGGATGTTAGGGGTTGGAAGGGATCTCTGGAGATCATTGAGTCCAAAGCCCCTGTCACAGCAGGACTGTATAGTCTAGTGAGGGTTGCACAGGGATGCATTCAGACAGGTCTTGAAAGCTTCCAGAGAAGGAGACTCCACCACCCCTCTGGGAAGCCGGTTCCAGTGCTTTGTGACCCTTACCTTACAGTTCTTCCTCATGTTGAGGCGGTATTTCCTGCATTGTAGTTTATGTCCATTACCCCTTGTCCTATCACAGGGCACAAGTGGCATCCAGCCCTCAGATATTTATATATATTTATTAAATCCCCTCTCAGGCTTCTCTCCAGACTAAAAAGCCCCAGGTCTCTCAGACTTTCCACATGCTCCAGTCTCTTAACCATCCTTGTAGCCCTCCATTGGACTCTGTCAGGTAGATCCCTGTCCCTCTTGAACTGGGGAGCCCAGGACTGGACTATAGTAGACACCCATAACATTGTCAGCCCCCTTTCCGCGTCCCTTAATTCTTACCCACAAGCTTTCAACCTGTTCTACCTCCTGCCTTGGACTCAATACGTTTTGGTTACCCTTGCACATAAAGAGCAACACCACTGCCTCACCTTGTCTGTCTTTCCTGAACAGTGCATAGCCACCCATGACAACACTTCAGTAATGGGAGCTGTCCCAGCATGTGTCAGTGATTGCAATTATATCATAGCCATGCAGCCTAACACAGATCTCCAACTCCTCCCTTTTGTTCCCCATGCTCCATGCATTGGTATATAAGCATTTGGAGAGGGAGTTAATCCATTAGTTTTCACTCTTGCCATCCAACCATTGCCAGCCACCTCCATGACCACCAACCTGCCAGTGAGCCCTGCAGTGCTTATATTTCCCTGTTGGCTGTTACTACTGCAGGAGCCCCTGGTTCATCTCTGTGAGACTTTGACTGTGCTGCTGTGTCCCCTGCAGGGCAACAGGCTGAAGGCCCCTACTAAGTCTGAACCCCTAACTGCCTCTGAACTCCTGAAATTGTACATGGTAATGTGTGACACTTCCTGGTTCTGGAGGCTTTCTTTCAGCTTCCAGTTTGGGGATGTTAAGAGGATCTCTCTTTTGCTTTTGCTGGCTGTGGGCTTGTGGGGAAATGGTGGTTTTCCTCTGCTTTTTGCTGTTCTTTTCTACAAAAATACACTATTTAAGGTATTGTCAATTGTATGATTCTGTTACACTCTCCCTACCTCAACCCACAGTGCTTCGTGTGTTAATTTTAATCCCAATCTGGGATCTTAGAATCATAGAGTCAGCTAGGGTTGGAAGGGACCACAAGGATCATCTAGTTCCAACCCCCCTGCCATGGGCAGGGACACCCTACCCTAGATCAGGCTGACCAGAGCCCCATCCACCCTGGCCTTAAACACCTCCAGGGATGGCAGCTTACTAGAGCAGACTGTCTTAAATCAGGACACTGACTCAAAGATCTCCTCCAACATATAATTTGTTATGTCATTGTTATGTTCTTTTTAAAAAATCCAACACAAATTACTCTGAGGAATTTTCATCCAGATCACCTCATTTGAATCAGTTTAAATTGACAATAATTAAAAAGAGCTCAATAAAAATGTGGAATTAACACAAATATTCACCTTTTAGTAAGGTAATTGTGTCGTTATGTTTTTTCTATGCATTAAAGTCATCTTCAAGAAATACAGACTAAATCTTTGGCTATTATTTTTTAACTGACTGAAGAGCATTTTCTGAGAGTAGTTAACACAGCACTTTTTCCCTTGGGATATGCTAACTTGAAAATGGATGTAATAGTCTTTTTTAAATAGAGGGGAAAGAGCTGAGGGTCTTTTTTGCTGCTAATTTCCCCTACAGTTTTGTCTTTGTGAAGATATAGAATAACTTAATTATGAAGTAGCATCAGATTATTACACAATGAATCAATAAATAAAAATGACAGAAACTTTCAGCTCACCAAATCTAACCAAACAAAATTAGCATCCTAAGTAATTACAAATATGCCATGTAAATCAATTAAGCTTCTAGCATAGTTTCAGTGAATGGAGCTAGATATCAGTCATAAATACAAGTATGAGAATCTTCACAGTCAAAGTACACCATAGCAAAAAGACCTGAGCACAGAAGCCTTGAATCATTAAATCCGATTCTAGAGGATGAATGCTTCTCTAACTATTAGTTTGAAACCTGAAATAACATGAGAATAGATTGCTAACCTGAAATCAGTGTCTTACAGAAAGGCATTACCTTGAAAAGTAAAGCTTATTTGATCTGCATTATAGAATCATAGAATCAACCAGGTTGGAAGAGACCTCCAAGATCATCCAGTCCAACCTATCACCCAGCCCTAGCCAATCAACTAGACCATGACACTAAGTGCCTCATCCAGGCTTTTCTTGAACACCTTCAGGGATGGTGACTCTACCACCTCCCTGGGCAGCCCATTCCAATGCCAAATCAGTCTCTCTGTGAAGAACTTCCTCCTAATACCCAGCTTATAGAAACATGTTTAGAGCTATGTTTACCAAAAGCAGCCAAAAGTAGGAATAACAGATATACCTGGTGTAGAAGGCCATTGCAAGGGGAAAAATAAAACCTGTGTTCTATGTCAAAAATCAAGTAAGTGGTTTTGGCTTTGGTTTTTTACTTATTTGTTTGTTTTCCAAATTAGTCACTAAATAATTGTTTTTGAAGGCAGGAATAATCTTCTTAATTCTACAATTGCAGATACCAGAAGTATTCTGTTTGACATTCCAAACTGGCTGTAATTCATATGCTTTAAACATTTACACACAGTAAGTAGTTGATGTTAGCTTAGATACCATATGGTAACAATATTGTCAGGCAATTATTATTTCAGTTCAGAATTTTTGGTAAATATTTGAAGGTCTTCAATTCAGAAAGCATGGCAGTATTCAGCCTTGGCTCTTATCAAGGCAGAGATAGAAATGGGCATTTTGAAATGAGCTTGAGCAAAGCTAGGTCTCAGCAACACAATGTGCATAATCCAATATTAACTGTCTGAAAGCCTGAAGCAGAAGTATACATCTGATATTTAAGCAGCACTGTTCAAGCTATGTAGTGGATATGACAGAAAATACTGACAGAAATATTTTCCAAAAAGATGTGATGGTTTGGGAGTTCCCTGCCCCCCNCAAGTGAAATGTATACAGTTAAGAGTAGCAGTAGTGAAACTGATCTTAAACAGCTTCTTTTCACCAGTGCATCACATATAATAGCATTGTTATTTCCTAAAACGTATTCTAGAGGGCCTTAGGAGATAAATGGTCGCTTGCTGTCTGTAGCTTGAGAGAGCAGGTGAAACCCTTTCATTTAGGTGCTTCTAAAGCCTGTTGAGTAAGTAATATTGCAAAAATTCAGTGTAGTGCATTGGGAATGGTTCCAGGTCAATTTTTATGGAACCTAGAGGCAAGATCCTGGTCTTACTGACACTAGCAGCAAAAAGTCTTTAGCTTTAGCTGAAAACTACTTCCTCCACAGCACAGCTACAATAAAAGCAGTAAAAATGTATACGTCATTCCCATCTGTATCAAACAGGAGACCTCAAATAAGTGCACAGAAAACTGTACCCTAGGAGAAAAGATAAATGTTTCTCCTTGACTTATGGTGAAGTTCTCAATTAAGGTTGTTATGGAGGGGTAATTAATTGATGCGAGAGATGATTTTCAAAGATGAATATTGTTTATTAATATTCAATATTCAGAACTCTCACCACCCCAACCACTAATTTTAATAATAATCAGTTCTTTGCACAGTCATGGAAACTTTATACAGATAACATAGGATCTAGAAATAACTAGCAAAAATTTATAACATTAATTGAGCTGGAAGAGAAGGTTCCTGCGATCGATATACTGCTTGCGGTCACGACACTGCTTGCCCACTAGATGGACTCATGGAGCTCCCTTCTGCTTGTGGCAGAAGGCAGTGGTGAATTACAAGAGGATTACAGTATTGACTCACAAAATGTTATTTTCTGACTATTGGGGCTAGCCACAGCTTCAGACAGTACCCAAACGCTTTCAGGGAATTCTATTATTGTCTTGTCAGCTGCTGAGGCTTCTGATTCTTCCCAGGTTGCTGGGGAAAAGAGGCAGACAGTCTCTGATCTGGTCCTGATCTGTATCTCCGGGACTTCCTGTCTTGGCAGGAGGCTTTCAGGTGCAGGCATGATGCAATGCCATGTGCAGTCTCAGCACAGATGTCACACTGGCTATGAAGGCCTACCGTGTGGAGGCATTTAGAGCCTGCTCCTGGTGAACTTGAGACAGTGGAGTTTCCAGGCAGTTCAGGATACAATAAGGCAGTAGCAAGCACGCAAGTATGAATACAACAGCATAGCATGGATACAAGGGCAGAACAGGTTGTGTCACCTGCTCATCTACTTTTATCAATACAGTCCGATGCTAATTGGCCTTTGGACACAGAACAGCCAACCAGAATGGCAGTTAGCCAAGCCTGACCATATTAGGTGAAGCCATAGGCTTGCTTTACCCTTTTTAGGGCAGAACACAGGCCTTGCACAAGGCAGGCACAAGCTGAGCCTGTGTACCTTGTTTACCACAGGATGCAAACAAGTCTGGGCAAGCCAGAGTCCTTAGACTCAGTGGGTCCGGGTTCTTTGTCCTCTTTCCTGCAGTTGCTTCTCCCCATAGCAGAAGGAGGGAGAGCAGAAAAATATGTCTGGGCAAGCCAGGACATGTGTGAGCCTGTTTTGGCCTGCTTAGGCCAACCATGACAAAAGTGAATTCTAGCATCTTTTCATACTGCATCGAATCACACAATGTCAGGGGCTGGAAGGGACCTCGAAAGATCATCTAGTCCAGACCCCAAATTGTGGGCAAAGTTCTTACACAGAACCAGCAACTCAGATTTGAAAGACTCATACAGTAATAAAACCTACAAGGTGATTCTTTAAGTTGCAACATCCAGTCTTTCAGAAATATAGGAAGCAGCAAACCAATTGCAGATTTGACACTTGTTGGTGTATGAAATCTAAATCATAGATTAAGTCCAAGAGCTCTAAAAAGATACTATTAGGTTTCAAACCTCAAAGGTATAACGTTTACCTCAAAGTATCATTTGAAATATTCTGCTAAAAAGGACTGATAGAACTATAGTACTATGGCTGTTTATTGAACTGTGGAACTAATGTATTCTACACATTCATGGTATTCTCTTTTTCAAACACACATGCAAAAAAAAAAAAGAAGGGGGAAGACATCATACTTTCAGGTTTTTGAGACAGAATTAATTTCAGAAGAATTTGCCAAGATGTTCTGCAGACTTTTTGCTGGTGCTGCACTTTAGCAGCAGAAGAAAAAAAAAAATTCAACAGTTTAGTGGAAAATCAATTATAAATTATGTGAGGCACCTCCGAAATTTTCCACAGAAATGGGAAAACATCCACTTATTTTCTGTAAAACAAACTGCCAAATTTCCCTGCAAATTTCTTCCAATTTTTCACCTTGATTTTTAACTAAACTCAATGATATTCTTGCTTTGTTTGGGTTTGAAGATGTCCTTTTACAAGACAGTTTTGTTTGTTTTGCTTCATATGATGTTTTCCTATTTCACTTAGGTGGTAATTTTACTGAAGTAATGCCTATGAAATCTATTAACTCCTGTCTTTCTGAAATTCAGTAAGCCCTTGCAGTTAATACCCTATGGAAATTTTGGGTATCTGGGCAACAGAGGTTCTGTGAATATTTATTTGAAAAGACAAAAAAAAAAAAAAAGAAGAAAGAAAATTAGCTTTCATGTAGGTTTTTTTGGTTGGTTGGTTGGTTTTATTTTGGCTTTTTTTTTTTATCACAACATGGTGGAGGTGAGAAAGTTTGAAAGAGGCAGATGAGAACTTTATCAAGTTGCTAGAGAAGCAGAAAAAACTATTTGGAAACATGGAATGCATTTATGTACTTAGTCTGCCTGAAGCAATTCTATTAATTCATGTGCTGTACAAATCCTATTAACATTCATAGAATGTTGTCAAATAAATAAAAATCTATTTTAATTGTAATCAGAATCCATATAAGCAAACCAGAAAACTATCTGCAAATGCAAACCAGTATCTCATATGCAAAGCTGTGGCATTGAAGAAATTGAAGTCTATCTTTCTCTTAGCCCAGAACCACTTCTGCTTACATTGATTCAGCAATTTTAGAGTGGAAAAAATTCCACTCAGGAAGGACTCACAACACCCAGTATGCAGATGTATGCTATATGTATTTATTGTATGGATGCTTGCTTGTATGGAGACATTCTAGAGATATCTCCAGCAAATTTATCTTCTGGTAAGCACACCACCAATACTGCTGGTAGGCTTACCATCAGGGTTTTTTTTTTGAGAAAATAGAACAGTTTCCCAACATTTAAATTAAAAGAAAAAGAAGGAAGCTACCTGAAGACCTCCAGAAAAGGATAGCTTCGAATCAAGTTTCAGAGAAAGGAGAGAATAACTCAGCTGTTTACTTCCTGCTTAAAATTAAGTTTATATTCTGACTATCTGAAAAAAAATATAATTAAAATTCCTGCTCTTTTCACACAGAAATATAAGAGAGAATTTAAAATATGAAACATCAGAAAACTAGAGGCCTTTCTCCCCCTCTCTTTCTAACAGTTTCAGGTTTTCTATGTCTGTACCCATTCCTTGTCTAATGTAAACACCGTGTTTTTCTTTGCCGTTTCCAAAGCTCATTGTTCTTTGAATGCTCACACTTTGAGTGACTTCGTTTCAGTAATATTCCTCCAACACATGTTAAGTCTGTTTTGAAAAGAACAGAAGTCATGGATCTACCTTTCTTCAGGGGAAAAAAAAAAAACAAAAAAAACCCAAAAAAAACAAAAAACAAAAACAAAAGAGAGAAAAAAGTAACTCTTACTAATTCAAGACAGAAAGAAAACAATTGCTTCTTTGCCTGGGTGTCTCAAAATGATCCTATGCCTAAAAATTCCTTCTTCAGATCATCTTTCGTATTCCACCTTTTCTACTCTTCCATGATGCTAAATCCCTCTCATAAATGATTCAGTTTATCCAAATCCAGCCTGATAAAAAGGTATCTAATCCAAACTACTTGCTTTTGCTGTCTGCATAGTTAGGATACACAGGCAGGCATGTTCAGGGACAGATTCAGCCCAGCCCAGCATGGAGCTCTCAGATGGCAAAGACACAGGCACAGTCCGGGTATGAAGATTTGGAATAAAGGCCAAGACAAAGGTTGTGCCTGGGTTATGGGACTGAGTAAACAGATTAGCATTCTTCATACTGATTAGAAATAAGGTAAAAGGGATTGAGAGGGAAAAGATTTAGAGTTTTCATTTATTCATATCAGATTTGAGGTGACATCTGGAAATTGGCAGGAAGATTTTAAAGGGACAGTAATTAAAACTTCAGTAAAGTGAAGCACGTTTTTAAAATATCTAGCCAGAATGAGACCTTAATGCTCTGGCACTATTGTTCAAATTCATAGTTTATTTTCATATAAAAAGTATAATAATCCCTATAATCACCATCCACAGCACAACTATCACAAATCAGCTCTCTTCCAGTTCATTTTGGTTGATGCCCAACGCACAGCCATTTTCAAGACCTGGGAAATAAGCTCATGTGGCTTTCAGAGAAAATGTTTTGGTTCTCTGCTAGGCAACAATACATATATAGTTTCTCTTAATGTTTTCATTTCATCATTGTAACTTGTCTCCTGTATCCTACCATTGAAACCGTCTCAATAATCTGGAAAAGGTCAACCACAAAGCAAAATTTTAAAGTGAAGTAAAGTAAATTTTAAGCACAGTTGAGTTATATTATTCTATAAAAGGTGTGGGGCACTGTGAGAAGATCTGCCCTGCCATTTATGTTACGTTGATGATTATTGCTTGATTTTCCAGTGTATAGAACCATATTCACAGTCAGCCTTAAAAAAGACAAATTCTAGCACATCCTCAAGTTGTACACTCAAGGCAATGTCCATCATCACAAAATAGATCCTATCAATGTTTGCATGTGATAACAAAATCTAACAATATTCTCCTGGCAAAAAAAAAGCAGAGATGCTTCTAAGCACTGCTTTTCCACTACTTGCATTTTCTTTTAAATCTTTTCATGAGTTAGCTACTAGGTTGTTGTGGAAGGTACATGTCCTGGCTTGCCCAGGCATGATCCCATCATCCCCTTCTCTCTGCCGGGGAGGGCGAAAGTAGAGTGCAGGAAGAAGACAAGACTTGCCCAGACTTTTCAAATAAGGGAAAGCAAGCTCCTGACTTCACCTAGTATGGTCAAGTTTGGCAAAGTGCCATTCTGATTGGCAAATCTCTGTGCTCCAAGGGGCCATTGCATTTTGGACAATCAATAAATAGGTTTTTGCCCCATGGCTTTGGGCTTTTGCTTTTGTTTTGCTTTGCCTGCAGAGCCCTGCCACGTTATGCTCTGCTTTGCCTGCAATGACTCTCAAGATACCTACAGAATTCCCTTCAAGTTTTGGGTACTGTCTGATACTATTTTGTGAGTAAATGTTCAGAGCCTCTCTCTAAGAAATTTCATAACTAGGTTCTATTGTGCCTTTCTCATTGGTAGCAGAGAGAAGCCTCTCAAGTTCCCTGATGGGCAAGGGGTATAATTGAAACTAAGAACCCCTTTCCAGTTTTAATGTTTGCATCTGCTAGTTATTCCTTAAACTGTTCTAGTTTTGCCTGTTTCCTGTGTGTATAAATATCCAAACCATGCATTTCAAACGTTGTAAATAAGTTTTGTGATGATATTTAATGTTAATAAACAATTTTCATAGTTATTAACAATCTTCGCCTGGTTATAAAAATTAATATAGGTTATTAATTTTGCATAATTCGTAACATAGGCCCAAACTGAAAACAGTTTTGTTGTGAATTAAGTATCAAAGTCAGAAGTGGTTTCCAGGCTGGATCTGTCTCCAATTCCTACTGTTTTCTCTCCTGAATAATACAGTATTGCAACCTGGTTTACCAAGCAGCTCCATTTTTTCCCTCTGTTTCTGTTACTTGTTACTGAAAGCCAATATTTCTTTCATGTGAGAAAAGGCCCAATCTTCACCCTCATATGCTCATCTCTTCTAGCACTAATGAATACTATTTTGACAACAATCATGCTAAAATTGGGTTAATAAATTTTATCTTGTGAATGATGCAGCTATCTTTATTTTCATAACTGAAAAACGAATGATGAAGAGGGAAGAATAGTAGCTGAATTCTTTAATAAGGCTTAGTATCATCACAGCCCCAAAGCAAACACTAATTGTCTTTAATCTCATTCCATGAAGCATTATAGAAGACTTCTAGCTGTTAAGTATACTTCTAGATACAAGAATTGCTATTGTAACATAGTCAAATACAATGTGAATAAGCCTTCTCCATAAAATATTTAATAAATCTACAAAATAAAATAGCAGATAAAGGGCTCAGTAAATCCATGAAAAGCAGGATTTACTCATTAGATTTCATTGCTTCTTGACTTCCTTAAATAGGTTACCCAAACAACATAGCCTACTTCACATCAGAAAAAAAGAACATCCTAAAACTGAGATAGAAACATATGTAGGGATACTATTTTAGCAAGAATATAGTTGAATTTTGTACTAACTTGCAAAAATAGATTAGCTCATCAACACTGAGACGAATAGATTTCAGTTCTTATGGAATCTCTTGAAGGAATGGCTCTGGTTAAAGGTTAATATAGTATTAAAATACTACCTCTATTACTTATTTCAAGAGGAACAACTGTATTTTATATGTAAAAATCTCTTCCATATATGCTAGCTATTGAAAAAAAAAAAGNAAGTTCCAGTATTCTGCATAATGACAATTGTATAAATCAAGCTGGGTTTGTCTCTGGAGTTAAAAAAGAAAGAAATCCCATAAAGACAAAGAAAAACAATGTACTATAGAATATATCCATCAATCAACACTGAAAAATCTCCTTAGTTTACAAAGTTTTACCTTAGAAGTGATAGATATTAATTAGTTTATCCTCATAAAGGTAGAAATTATTTCTTTTAAATTCAGTAAGATGTGTGAATTTCCTAAAAACACTTATATAATGTACAGGAAAGGTTTGAGGGAAAAGTAAAATCCCTGTGTGCTGAAACTGAATAGATTGCAGTTGGTTGCTCCAAACTCTTTGTGGTTAAAAAGTGTTTTGAAAGCACAGTGTTATTACACTATGAGTAAGACAGTTTTTTCTTTTCTTTTCTTTTTTTTTTTCTTTTCTTTTTCTTTTTTTTTTTCTTTTCTTTTTCTTTTTTTTTTTCTTTTCTTTTTCTTTTTTTTTTTCTTTTCTTTTTCTTTTTTTTTTTCTTTTCTTTTTCTTTTTTTTTTTCTTTTCTTTTTCTTTTTTTTTTTCTTTTCTTTTTCTTTTTTTTTTTCTTTTCTTTTTCTTTTTTTTTTTCTTTTCTTTTTCTTTTTTTTTTTCTTTTCTTTTTCTTTTTTTTTTTCTTTTCTTTTTCTTTTTTTTTTTCTTTTCTTTTTCTTTTTTTTTTTCTTTTCTTTTTCTTTTTTTTTTTCTTTTCTTTTTCTTTTTTTTTTTCTTTTCTTTTTCTTTTTTTTTTTCTTTTCTTTTTCTTTTTTTTTTTCTTTTCTTTTTCTTTTTTTTTTTCTTTTCTTTTTCTTTTTTTTTTTCTTTTCTTTTTCTTTTTTTTTTTCTTTTCTTTTTCTTTTTTTTTTTCTTTTCTTTTTCTTTTTTTTTTTCTTTTCTTTTTCTTTTTTTTTTTCTTTTCTTTTTCTTTTTTTTTTTCTTTTCTTTTTCTTTTTTTTTTTCTTTTCTTTTTCTTTTTTTTTTTCTTTTCTTTTTCTTTTTTTTTTTCTTTTCTTTTTCTTTTTTTTTTTCTTTTCTTTTTCTTTTTTTTTTTCTTTTCTTTTTCTTTTTTTTTTTCTTTTCTTTTTCTTTTTTTTTTTCTTTTCTTTTTCTTTTTTTTTTTCTTTTCTTTTTCTTTTTTTTTTTCTTTTCTTTTTCTTTTTTTTTTTCTTTTCTTTTTCTTTTTTTTTTTCTTTTCTTTTTCTTTTTTTTTTTCTTTTCTTTTTCTTTTTTTTTTTCTTTTCTTTTTCTTTTTTTTTTTCTTTTTTTTTCCCTCTCCAGTATAATTTTTTACCAGGAATTGTCACCTTGAGTAAATCTTACATTAACCCAAATGCCAGATGTTAATTTCTCT
Source organism: Ramphastos sulfuratus (assembly GCA_013399055.1). Classification (NCBI taxonomy): domain Eukaryota; kingdom Metazoa; phylum Chordata; class Aves; order Piciformes; family Ramphastidae; genus Ramphastos; species Ramphastos sulfuratus. The sequence continues at coordinate 56,139 of WBNM01041318.1, forward strand.
AAATCATTCCTGTGTGGCTGCCTTTCCTGAAGTATCATGGAAGCCATAAACCCAGTTTCAGGGATACTAACCACCCAAAGCTCCAGTTAGGTTGGTGGTGGCTGTGGCTACTGGGTGGCCTTTAGAAACAAGTTATAAGGCATGCTGCTGACATAGAGAAAGTAGCCCTGGAAGCTCCTAGCAGAGAGAACATCCATTGACTCTTTGAGGTCTCTTCCAACCTTGGTGATACTGTGACTCATCTGGTGTTTCCGTACATGAAAGCTTGGAAAACTGCTCTCTGTTCTCAGATCTTAGGAGGTGCTGAGACTTCTTTCAGTCTTATTACAGATTCTCTTTTCTCCACCTCACTCATATACTTATGTGTTTTAAAACAAATTAAAACTAATCTATTTGTTTGCATTTATTTATGTGTGATTATATGTGTGTACATACACACACAGATTCCTTCACACTGATTTTTTAGGCAGCAAGCATAAATTCCTTTTGCTATGAAGAGTCCACCCCAAAAGAATGGAAACAAGAGGCACACATGTATTTTAATACAGTTGTCAGTAATAAAAGATAATCTGTGTCCTGGAGAAAGAACAAGACTACTTGCTTGCTACTAGTACCTTACTACTATTCACCTGCCATAATGTCAACCACTGTCATTTTGGAGAGGCTTTCCAACTTTGACAATCTTGGCAGATGTCACCTTTAGTGGGGCAGCAAAACCATACAGATGAAACACTAAAGTTTAACACAGCTCGCACCAGTTACTAGGAAGGTATTTTGCTAGTTTGAGATGGACAAAGCCACTTGCACTCTTCTCCTAAAGCATCAAAAAGGAACAAAGGTGGAAAAAATAGGTTTGGTAACATCATTCCCTATGAGAGCTTTCCATATGTTTGGAATTCGCCTGGTTAAATGAAACAGCTTGACCTCTTTCCCTTGTCAGAGAAGTACAGTGAAGTGATAAAAGGAGTAAGCATGTGGACCTCACAACAGGTGAGAAACACTGGTGTACAACAAGATGAGAAAGCAAGCAACAGTTGATCTGCCAAATGCCTGTTATTGTATTTCACAATGCTGATTTTCAAGAGCAAAAAGGAACCTTTTTTCCTCCTTCATATTAGAGATGTTCTTCAAAGTGAAAGTTACACCAAACAACAAAGAAAGGAGGGTTTATACAGGTTTATTTTATTGGAGGAAAAAAGACAGCTGCAAAAACAAAGCTTTCTTAAGTGCTCCTTAATTAAATTAGACAGTATTGAGCTGACTCAAAACTGTGTATAAGGGATTTCTCCTGCAAATATAGCTCTTACACAGTGTCCTGGAGCAACAGGTTTTAGCTAGTGGTTGGCGCAAGGATAAGACTGTCCAGATCTTTTGAGAACAGGCCTGAAAATCACAGGTCCTAAGAATATCTTAATCTTATCTGAAATACAGACTCACACCTTTACCAAGAGACAATGAACCAAGTAATTTGCAAAAAAAAATGGTTGCCTTTCCCAAAACAAGTTAATATTTCTTGACTTTCTAGATGCACAGCAAAAGCTTTTGTATTACAAAAGTCACTTCAGTGAAGTCTTTGTGGTCTGAGAGCAGATTGGCAGTTCAAGATTTTTCCTCTGATCTCTCTGCTCTTTTATCCAGTTTTATCTTGGGGCTGTATGAATGAATGCTACATGAATATGAATGTGGTGGTTCATTCAGTGGTAAAGGAAAATTACAGCATTTCTGTCCACTCCCCCCTTTTTCTTATCCCAAGTGTCTGTGGTGCCACTGTAAAGAGACCATTGAAACAAACAAACCAAGACCACCAGACACCAGTGCACCAAACGGTACCACAGAGTGTGAAGTTCCATACATTTTTTAGTGCAATTCATGCACAAGTTGGTATGGGAAAAGGATTTTAAAAGTAGTAGCAAGAAAAGGTCTATTCAGCCACATCAGTTCACTAAGCTGACTTACAGAATAGTCTCTCCTTAATGCCTGTAAAGAGGAGATGGCAGGACAGGAACATGTTGTCAGAAGGCAGGGAAAAGAAAAATTGCTATTGTGATGGTTTGGGAGTTCCCTGCTCTCCCCCCAACACACTGTAAAATGACCCAGACTAGACTCAGCTGGCTGGAAGTTAAGGACTGAAGCTCTATTTACAGCTTAGCACAATATACAAGCAGATATATACACTATACACAGGAATATTTACAGAAATACACAAGTTAAAGGTAATACAGAAACACGATAGCCCTCCCAGAAATCAGAGTCCCCAGGAGGGGCTCCCAACCACCCTTCCACCTTCTTCCCACCCCTCTACCTCACCCTAGGGCTTGCCTTACATGCCAGGTGAGTTTGGAGGATCGGCAAGGGGGATTAGAAGCAGATTGATTAGTTAGGTTATTCAGTAGAGAGGAGAGGACTCACTGGCTCCCAGAGAGAGAGACCCAGAGACTGTCTTATCTCTGTTTGTGTTCTTATTCTTATACATTTCAGCAAGCCTATGAGTGACACAGACACCACCATTGTTTTCTTTTCACAGCCTATAATACAATTTTTTATTAACAATATTCCAATTAGCCTCACACCAGCGCAGCTGTTCCAGTGACTGCTTTCACCCATGTGGTATCAAAATGACCATAAAATCACTCCCTGAAAGGAAAGCTGTGTATGGCATAATGGTGGGTCATGCTTGGGCTCAAATCTTCCTGTTCTCTGCTTGTGTAGGGACACAAGTAGTACCCACGGACTCTTGCAGGTCTTATCTTCCTTCTCCAACTGTCCTTCCCTTGGTCGCCTCACTCATTTTCTCCCACAAATATTTCCATTCCTTTAGTTCTCATGAAACTGCATTCTACCCATACAGGAAAAAAATTCAGCATCCTCCCCTTCAAGGAGGAAGTGTGTGGGTTCGATACATATTTTGTTTTGCATGCAATCAGTCCTATACAGGATTGATGCATCAAGGAAAGGAAATTATCATCTTCAAAATTAAAGAGCTCAAGTATATATGTGGGAGGAAGAGCATCCTGCTGGAAGTGATTTGACTTCCAGCTATAGAGTTCAGGTCTGCCATCTGAGCAGTCATTAGGAGGCAGGAGTTCAACACAGGATTTAGGTCAACATCCACATGTAAATGTGAACTTTTTTTGCTGTGTGATGCAATGTAACTCAGAAAACGAAGACCTATGGTTTTAATATGAAGACACATTAGACACTACTTAGAGGTAGAAGTATACAGGCCTGTGTCAATATGAAAGCATTAAAATATTGAAACAGAACAGAGCAACTATGGAATCAGCTAATGAAAAACAAATTAAAAAGCAAGAAAATATCTTTTAGTATAAAAACTCATCTCTGCTTTTCATTAAACCCATGTCTTTTTATATGAATAAAAAAGAAGAGAAAGCACAAAGAGATTTTTGTTCATTTGTTCACCTTTGTCATTCAGGGGGACAGTCTCCAAGTTGGATGTGGTGCTGACATGAAAGGTATCATTCTAATTAACGTGGAACACTGAACTTTTATTGGTGAACAAGAGCAGTGAAAGCAAAATGGTGACTTTCTGTTTAAAATATTTGGAATACAGGCTCACACTACGACCTGCTTCCAGTTTCCAGTGGTATTAGGGATGAAGCCAGTATAAATCCAGTTGTCACAAAAGAACAAGTTATAGTATATATTAAACCACAAAAAATACTTTCAAATAACATTAAGGGTATGACTTAAGCCCACAAAAGCTGGGAAATTCAGAGTTAGGGCTGCAACTCTGTCCTTAATTCACCCCATTTTGTTTAGGTGTTAGATATGAAGAGAGCTACATGGAACATGATGGTTTTGATTTATAAAAGTTAGCACAAAATCTGGCATTTATCTGTGCTGGGTAGAGTTCATTAGTCAAGCTAGATCATTCTTATGAGCTGCTGAATAAATCAGGCCTCTGAATGAAGTGCTAGTAATAGAATGCATGCCTCCCCTTACCTGGTTAGCTATGTGATCCATGTTCCTGGACTTCAGATAGAGAATTTCTGTTGGAAATCTTTGCTGGGAGTCATATGATTAGTGAGCTAACCTGTATCACTGCAGGTCTGGACTGAGTGAGCAGGGAATCACGGTGACTGACATTTGAGTATGCAGAAGATAGCAGCCAAAACACAAATCCAGGAAAGCGTGTTGATAACTAGCACTAATTCCCTAATGCAGAACTTGTGTTCATTTCATGAAAGTGATGAGATTCAATTACTTAAGAAGTAATAACAAGTGAAGGGATGAGCACAAGAAACAGCTAAAAGCAGAAAATGAGCTACAGGAGTGAGTTGAAGATTTTTCTCTGATATCCAAGAAGAGTGACTTGCATCATTTTGAATCGAAGCAGTGAGGAAAGAGAAACAGAAAATTATATGCAAATGTTTTATTTAGCTCTACCTATGCCTTATGCTTGTGAAAGTGAAGAGTGGCTACTTTCTGGAAAACTCAAAACTTTTGTGTGCTTGCTGTCACAAATGAAAAAATATTCTGAATTTCTGCTTAGGCTTGACCATTTTTTGAATACTTCTAGCGAATATCATGAGTAATTCTTGCATCCCTGCAAGTACTCCACACTTCATTAGTTTGTCTGTGAGAGATATTGCATTCTGAGGTGTATTTACAAAACAAACAAACAAACCCCCAAAAAACCAAACAAAAAACTAAAACAAACAAACAAACCACAAAACCCCCAAACCTAAACCAAACACCACAACCTCCACATTTTTGTTGACATGAGGGTATCTACATTAGAATTGCCATATGTATTGCTAAGTCAGGTGACTTGGCTTTTTTTTCACACTCCCAATAATGTAACAAAACAAAAAAACAACAACAAAAAAAATTACACAGGACTTTCATGTTCTACAATGTTTTTTAAGGATCTCAGTAACAGCTGGCTTGAATCTAGATACTGCAGTGTTGTCAGTCCAGCCACTGGATTTCACAGGAGCACATTAGTGAGTTCATCATAGTAGACTCATATGGTGACCGATCCCCAAATTTCACTCAGATATTGATTCATACCTTTGTAAATTTCAGACTAGGAGTTACTCTAAGGGTTCCCAGACGTTTGAGAGAGCTGGGATGAGTCTTGAATTTGAAATTAATCTCATGACTTGCTGCGTTTTAAGTAATTTCATGTTTCTTGAGTTGATCTTCACTGCTCTTCATAAAATACAGTAACCTGTGATTCTATGGTTCTTTGCCTGAGTATTTGAAAAATAGCTCCAAATTTCTTGGCTTGAAAATTGTATTTTAAGGTCAAGATATAGAAAAGAGATTAAATAAAACTCTGACCTGCATGAGATTTGCTTTTTCAAATCCCTCTGTGCTACTATGAGATTTTGGTGATTACTATCAGCTAAAAGCATGTTTAAAAGGTTTGATTTCCTTACACCTTAAAGAAGATGAATTCTTCTAAATACTCTGCTATTTGTAAAAATAACATAAATGAACTGACAACTTCATTTTAACTGTCCTGTCATCCGTGCTCAGCGTAAAGATGAAAGTACAAAGCTGTCATCATTCACCTATTCACATTTAAAGTATGGGATCTGCTCTTCCAATGAAGTCTAGTCTCATTCAGCTTTCAGAGCTAGACTGAACACTTGCCAAGTTAGTTTTATTTTATTAATATGTGACTGACAGGCAATTTCAGCTACCAAGACAAAAAAAAAGCTTCTGTAAGTCAACCATGTGCCCAAATACTCACATTGAACCTTACATTTGCTTTGAGTAGAAAAACATCCTCCTATGCTGTAATTGTTGTTCTGCTGTGACTGTGTTGTGAATCCTCAGCCTGATCATTCTGAACACAATCTGTATAAGGTGGTTCCTCCATCATTTGGAGCATCAGGACAATGTTCATATCTGCCACCTGCAATTCAGTTAAATTCAGAACTCACTACAAGCTCTAAGTAAAAATGGTGTTTCTTGAAAGGGCTGCAAATATTCTGAACAAGCCATGACCCAGTTTTCAGCATAGTTGTGCCAAACTATTTTCGTGTTTAAATAAAAATAACAAAAAATGCACATTTTTGCATAGTTTCAGAACAAAATTGAGGGGTCAGAAGGGGAAGAACTGTGGGCTGAAATGGGTTTCACTTTACAGTTTTGAAACAACCAAAACTCAAAGTAGAATGAACATGGTGAGTGGATAGAACCACAGGAACCAAAACCAAAGAAAAGCGGAATGTTATTACAGCTTTTATATCTATCAGGGTAGCTTGGTACTATCTGGCTCCTGTTGCCACAGTGTTCAAATAATGCATTCTGTTGCAATTTTTCACACGTGTTTCTTACAAGTGAGGCCATTACTGAAGTAGCCTGTGTCATTCTGATGCTCACACCTTAAAAAAAAAATGTTTTAAAAATTGTGTAGGTCTCAGGAAAGCAGGTAAGATTTAGGATGACAGAACAGAGAAGTTCAGTTTATTTATCCAAGAGAAACTAAGTAGGTGATCTGATAACAGTGTATTAGTGCTTAAATGAGGTGGCTTGTTATAGTAGTTGTGTTGAGGTTTTTTTTATTAGAAGAAGAGAAATCATAGAATGGTAAGGTTGGAAGGGACCTCAAAGAGATCCAGCCTCCTGCCATAGGCAGGGACACCTCCCACTAGTACAGGTCACTCAAGAACTAGTAGCTAGAAACAGAGAATAAAGGTAAGGTGCATCCATTATGGTGAAATTATTCACTACTTTAAGTCACTGAATAGAAAAGAAATATTTTAAACAGTTTTTCCTAAATCCATCAAAAGGGGCTTAAGAGTAAAGTTATTAAGATAAGATTTAGAACAAGATTATAATGACCTCAGTCACAAAGCAGTGGAAAAATTCCCATGAGTGTCAGCATGTGAGACGAACAGATGACAATGCAAGCATTGGTTTTGTGTTTCTCTGAGATTTTTAATGACCTGGTTTTGCTTTTCACCTTTTTTTTTTTTAAAATCTGGACTGCATGCCATCAAAGTTAATACAAGTTTTCCTGACGAGTTCAGAATAGTGTAAATTTGAGGTCTTCTGAAAAATCTTACCCTTGCTGTCACAAAAGCTGACATTTGACAAGGAGCTGGTGGGTTTTCTCCTTTACATTCTTCTAATAATAAGTTCCTTAAGCAATAAAAATGCTAATAATAGTTCTCCCATAAGGTACTTTTACTTTGAGAACAAAGTAACAATGCATGCAGACAGATTAGAACCCTTAGGAAACAGTCTTTAAAACTGTATTGCTAACAACACTATTCCTTTCTTGCAGAAGTATTCCTGATCAGATTGTTTACTGTTGTCATAAAGAGAAGTAGAGGGAGAAACCCCTGCTTTATCCATCAGTGAAATGCGACCATCCTCTGCTGCAGCACAACAAAATTCCCCAGGGGCTTGCTCATCCAAAATTACAGAGCTAGTTAGCTGAATTAGCAAAAGTAATCATCTTGCAAGAATATGCAAGCCATTTCCAACTAAATTTTTGTTTTTTATTGAAAAACAACCAAGAATTTTACTCCTACTTTCCTGGAATGCAGTAGTAGCAACTCAAAAAGAAGTCTTCAGTTACTATACAAGAGATATTCTGCATCACAGAGAATTGAGAATATTAAATCAATCTGAAACTAGAACATCACAGCTTTTAGAAGAGGGCTGTTTAGGCTCAGCTACTCAAGATTAAGGTGGCTTTGAATCTTACAATGAGACTGAGCTAATAAAGGTTAACACAGGACAATGAATCAAGTTATGGAGTCGGTTGAACAAAAGTTCCTTTCAAATTAGTGGGAGTTCTGCTCAGTTGAAAGATTTAGAATTTGGCCTAGTAATAGAAGGCCCCACTCTAATTAAGTCATTCAGTTTTAGCCCTCTTCCTCACTGGAGTGTGCCAAGAGAACTAAAAATCTGAGCATGACAGAAGTAGTATTAAACAACGCTTTGCACGAGGACAGGGAGGAATCCCAGAGCTATTTGGAGACAATGGCATAATCTGCAACTGGAGCCAGGAGATTCACAGTATGTGAAACTTACAGATGTGCTTTTCATTGAGACCACCCCCTGCTCTCATATACTGAAGCTGTTCCATGCCTTACCCTCCTATGCACAGTGCTTAATCTACCCCCTTAAATCTCACTGAAGTTACTGCCTGTTACATGCCAAAGATTGTAAATGCCCAGCTGGAAAGTTCGCTGTTTATTTCTCACATATCACTCAACTGCTGATATATTTCTAATGTGTATACTTAAAACATAATTTAATTGAACTATATGTTGACATTACTGCAATGAATACTTAAAATTTGTCTAATATTTGCTATGTAGACAGATTTCCCACTCCATTGGTCTGTAATATATAACACCAAAGAAAATATGACAATACTACTATACAGCATCAGATTTAATTTGAAACAAAGGTACTTATAAAGCTTTTAGAAGCAGTTATTTCCATTTTTTCTAAAATTTTGTATTTTCTATAAGAGATATGTTCTGCTTGTTTAAATATTTTTAAATTCTTTGCATGTAGCCATACAAGAGCATGCTTGACTGACTGGTTTGTTTTTTTTCCAACTATTGGACTATGGAGAGAGGTTACTGATTTCATTTTTCTAGGCATATCTGCTTTGGGTTTTCTTAAATAGGCCTGTACAAACTTTAATTTCAGGTAAATATGCTGATCTCTAATATGAGCAGTGTAAACTCCCACTGCTGTCTTCATCTCATGAAGAGTGTAGTAATGTGTGATGATTCTTTAAGAATGAACTTAATGGCAATTCTCACTTTTGAGTGTTTCAATACATCTCTATGCTTTTAAAACAGCAAGGCATGAAATTTGCAACCTCAGTTGGGTTGCATTATTTTGATACATGAGTCATGAGTAGGGCTGATAGATCTTGCTGCATAGCACAGAACACTGTAATTTAGAAGAGGGAGGGAGTTGGTAGTTGATTGTTCTTACTGGTTACTCTTGTTTGCAGCCTCATCTCTTCCCAGCTGCATCATGAATTTGCCAACCAACTCCAGTCTCTCTCTGACCCAATCTTCTTGCCTAACCAGTCCTTAAGTTAGGTTAGATGGTTGGGCTTTATGAGGTTAGATGGTTTGGCTTTTTGATTGGCTTCACCTCACCTAACAGCACATATGTTGTCATCTGACTACTCATTTTTTATTTACTCAATAAAGCAAAGTAAGCATTCCTAAAGCACAATTAATCCTTCTAAAGATAGACTGAAACAGGCCCCAATCTTGAAGTCTCAGTAACATTTAATTGATGGCTAAAAGGAACCTAGGTAGTCAGCTCAGCTTTCAATGTTTATATTACATATATCTAGAGTTAAGTAAAATGAATGTCATCCTTCAAGGCCAAATTATAAGTGCAAATCAAGTAGACTGTAATTCAGTAAAGGAAGTACAGGCGTACAAGGAAATTCCTATGACTATCCCTAATAAATTTCCAGTAGCAGACACTTGCTAGTACCATGTTCAGAAGCTGTTAATGTTTTCAAGCCACGTCTTATTGACCAATTTCTACACTAATGGGTTGTTGGCTGAAAAATGAGATTATATGTAGTCAACGGAAAAGTGAGGAGGACATGACTGCTAGCATCTATTACTTTAAGAGAATTTCAGCTGCTGACACTATGACCTAGCATTTCATAGGCAAACTGTCTTGCTGCCACTCCCTGTACTAGCATATGCATGGCTACAGTACTAGCAAACTCATTCAGCCAGAAAGTTACTAGTCTTTACCTGGATTAGTTCTCTAATAGTCAAGAAGCAGAACTATGCCACCGCTGTCTGGAGATAGGTGAGGTCACCACTTCAGGCAGAAGCATCTCCTTAGATCATCTTCAAGTGATTGTGAAAGCACCATCTTAGTTACATGCAGAGAGCTAATTCTCATTATCTTCTGCATTGCCACAGCATGTAACCACTCATTTTCAGATTCCTTCTGCCATGCAGTGTAAAACTCAACACTAAGTGTCATTTGTCAGTATCTAAGAAGTCCTCTGACAACTGGGGAAGGACCAAAAGAGTACTGAAGAGGCAAAAGTCTTGATGTTCAAGAGTAAACAGAATCAGGTCTGTTGAAAGTTTCATTTTTAAGTGAGAAGAAGCTGGGTGAAGAAAAACTGCTGCCAGAAAAAGTCATAACATTCTGAATTATTGTTCAAGACAGCAAGAAAACAGATATCCAACATAAAGACCACATTTGGACAAATTTTATATACCCTCTGCTCAAAACCACAAGGGTTCAAATCTTCTCATTGAAAAAAAAAAAAACCTTTTAATTTTTTTTCTTAGTTTCTTAGAATTAACTGGGATGTTAAGAATAAAACTTTCTCTAAAAAAAAAAACCCAGTCTGAGGTAGATATATATCATTGAAAAGTTTCCTTAAATGGTTAAAATTTGGCTACTGAAATCAAGGTTTTATAACAAGATGCATCTGAAAACTTTAATAGTAGGCAGTGTTTCCAGTCTCACTAATACTTCTATTGCTGAAAGATGTGTATGAAAACTCCGGGTTGAAGTGAAAACTGATCTGTGAAGTAAATACTGACTTTTTAAAGTGTTCTTTCTGTAGATGCTACGTGAGCATCTATAGAATTAGTGTGACTATTACTGTGTAGCACTCAGTATATATAATGAGCACATTCCATATCATACTCTCTGCAAATATATGTGGGATACAGAAGAATCTGTGGTCTAAGCATATAGAACTATCATGATGCAACTGCTTATGAAAAAAAAAATGAAGCCACGTCTCGGAAATAACTTCTCACTTTAGCTCTCATGTCCAATGAATAATATTAATTATTATTAATTTACGCCACAGTACTGTTTAGAGTGTCCAGTAAGGCAATGTATGGACATATAGAATGCACAGCCCCTGCCTTCAAGAGCTTACAGGATTAAGTCTGACCTATTTATTATAAAGATGCTGATCCAGATTGTGCTGGTTTGAGGCTAATTGGAATATTTTAATGGAGAAAATTATATTATAAGCTGTGAAAAGAAAACAATGGTGACGTCTACTTCACTCATAGGCTTGCTGTATAAGATGTATAAGAACAAGTACACAAACATAGATAAGACAGTCTCTCACACAGAGAGTCTCTGGGTCTCTCTCTGGGAGCCAGCGTGTCTTCACCTCTCTGCTAACCTAACTAACCACTCTACTTATAATCTCCCTGGCCAATCCTCCAAACTCACCTTGCATGTAAGGCAAATCTTGGGGTAAGATGGAGGGGTGGAAAGAAGGTGGAAGGGTGGTTGGGAGCCCATCCTAGGGGGTCTGATTCCTGGGAGGGGGATTGTGTTTCTGTATTCCCTTTAACTTGTGTATTTCTGTAAATATTCCTGTATATTGTGTATATATCTGCTTGTACATTGTGCTAAGCTGTAAATAGCGCTTCAGTCCTTAACTTCCAGCCAGCTGAGTCTAGTCTGGGTGATTTTACAAAGTGTAGGGGGGCGGAGAACTCCCAAACCATCACACAGATATTCATGGTGATTTGCTTGAAGTAGTGTTTTAATCGTACATTTCTCAAGAACACATATCACTTCGAGATCTTCTAGGTACTATATTGGTAAAAGGAAATTTACCCACACACACCCCTCTAAGCCTGATGAGGGCCCAAGGGCTAATCAAAACCACTACAGGCCTTTTAGCAACAAATCTGAATTAATCAAACCATCCCTGCTGTTTCTGTTTAATGTTTGGACAATCTAGCTTTTCTGCAGTGTGCTCTTGCTGTCTGAGAAGAGAGACAGGGAGCCAGAAACTCCTTGAGTTTTAATCCTGGCTCTGACATGTTCTCTCTGCGGCTTTGGGCAGAGAGTCATTGTTCTATAGTAAAATGCTTGTATTGGCAGGATGATGAACTACTGTAGATGATCTAATAAAATTTTTCCATCTTTAATTTCTGTGATTCTTTAATGCTAACACCCTAAATTTCAGCCTTCCGTCTTAAGAGAGGAGATAAGTACTTACCCAGTTTGTCTGTATGCAAAGGAGGATTAAAGTCATAGGACACAGGACCAAAGCTACAATACATACTTAGTATCTTGTCAATCAACACCATCTAGAGTGACTGCACAACACAAGGGCAGATTGAGTAGTCTTCTCTCCTCTTTACTAATCCTTGTCCTAGGTGGAGTTTGTTGGAAAACGTTGCCTTTAGAAATTCGGGAACCCTCCTGTTGTGTTTAGGCCTTGCTTTAGTACAATGTTTCAGAAGTGGAAAGCAATCAAACTACCCAGAGGTGGACTTTTTGTTCTTCTGGGAAAGGTAAGGGAAAAGGGTAAGCACGATACAGTAAAGTTGCTAGAGTGGTGCTTATGCCAATGCATACAATGACACAGTCGTTGAACCACTGCCCGCATTCCACAGCTATTACGACCAGCTCAGTTACACCCCCTGGTTGCTGACTGAAGATGGAAATTCTTATGGATGACTCCAACCTGATCTAGAGAATGGACTGAAAAATAATATCTCCAAGTTTAGTGTAATATTCAGAAAGTCCAATATGAGCAAATATGCATTTGAAAAATGTTATTAAAATCTCTAGATCTAGAAAGGCAGAAAACCTGCAGTAAAATTAGTGTTTATGCACATATAATTAGCTTCACATCAGCTTCATTCACTTTCCAAAGGACATTAGCTGCAGTAAACATAAATCTACTACTATGGAACCTGTTCTGTCCATTCAATATATGGGCAAAAGCGTCAAGGGTGGGGTGGCTGGTACATGGTAATTCAGCTACACAACTCTGGATATACCACATGGAAGAGCATAGCAGAAGAATAACCAGAATGCATTTCAGAGAAGGACAGTTACAAAGAGATTTACATTTTCCTGCCACAGTAAAAACTGGGTTTCTCACATCAGACAATGCACAGAAGCAACTACTTATGGAACAGGTTGCTGATGAGTTATGTCAATGTTTGGCAGGGATTTCTCCCTCATTATTTCAGCAGGTTATATTGTTGGTTCCACATATTTATTATTTTATTTCCTCCTTAAACTAGTTTCTTTGATAAAGGGTATCCCTTTAATCCTTGGCTCCATTGCTACACATCATGCCAAAGAAGACAATCTCTTCGCAGCGACAATCTCTTCGCAGGTAATTGGACTTAATTCTCCATATGGAAATCAGAAGGAAATTTGTCATTGTTGCGAGAGGATGTGGTGAATTCTGCAAGACAGTGATCCATCAGACTGGCAGGGGTAAACAGGGATATGAAGATTAATAAGGTCTCTGTCAAAGTTAGAGTGCATTTTGGGGCTCTCAATGATATGCCAACAGCCCTTCACAAGCATGCAACCATCCTGAAAATACTGATGATGATGATGATCCTTCTAAGGTGAAGGTGACTGAGCACTGAAACAGGTTGCCCAGAGAGGTTGTGGAGTCTCCTTTTCCTGAGACTTTCAATACATTCCTGTGCGGCCTGCCTTAGGTGATCCTGCTTTGGCAAGGGTGTTGGACTTGATGCTTTCTGGAGGTCCCCTCCAACCCCTAACATTCTGTGATTGCTCTTATAAACTGAGTTCTGCCTAATTAATTTTCAGTCCACAAGAGATCTCTTTGCCATACTGTTGTAATAGATTTGTATGGCTGTACTGTTTCAATAGAGTTATGTGACTTATGTCAATAGACACTTACTGCCTGAAATTAGTCTCTAACAACATGACATTACCATGAAAAAATACATATAATTATCGATATTTACAGCAAATATTGGTGGAGCTGTTAGGTTAAGCAATCAGGCCAACTACAGAGGAATGGTTGGTTGACCAATTACCACATTTTCTTAGAAATGAATAAACCTCAAAGACATACCACAGTTAAAAGCTATTTCAGGCACTGGAAAATGACTGAAAGGCATCTAGAAGTGTCTGGAAAAGAATACCCCTCCCCCAGAAGAAAAAAAAAAATTACTTCATGCAAGTCACAAGAAAGTTATTACTCAAGCTAGGTCACTGACAAGAGATGTTATTAGTGATCCCATTGAAATTATTAATGCATTTGACGATCGCTTTGCAAACTACAATGTTACATCCTGAGAGAATACTGAATCACGCTGGTTACTTGGATAAAGATCAAATAAACTTAGGATGAAAAGATCAGACTCTGAGAAAGTTTAGAGTACTTTGTGATTAATAAAAATTAAATGCCAGAACTACTTGATTTGCATGTAAATCCACGAAAGAGTGGATTTACCACGAGATTCAAAGAGATACAACAGCTAAGCACACCTCTGCACTCACAAAATATTAACATTAATACAACATAAGGATGAATCTACTGCTATAGTTTACAAATGAATTTGATAGAGGAATGTTGCAAATTTGATACAGGAATGTTGTTTACAGGTGATGTATAACTGAAATCTCTCTTCAGCTCATAAACTGGACTTGACTTTTAACTCTTTGTTAATATATAACTATTATGGTACTTTGTAGATAAGAATTCCTTGATATCTCTGTTACTTGCCAAGTAGTTTAATGATGAATAGCCTAAGTTTCCTATACTGATCATGTAGTGATAAAATACTTCATGCATATAGATTTTATGTAGTATTTTACAGTCTATGGTAAGATTTACAGCCTGTTATTAATCATAGAATGATAAGGTTGGAAGTGACCTCAAAGATCATCTAGTTCCACCCCCCTGCCATTGGCAGGGACATCTCCCACTAGAACAGGTCACTCAAGGCCTCCTCCAACTTGGCCTTGAACACCTCCAGGGAGGGAGCAGCCACAACCTCCCTGGGCAACCTGTGCCAGTGTCTCACCACCCTCACTGTAAAGAACTTCCTCCTAACATCCAGTTTCAATCTCCCCTCTGCCAGTTTAAACCCATTGCCTCTTGTCCTGTCATTGCAAGACCTTGTAAATAGTCCCTCCCCAGGCTTCCTATAGGCCCTCTTCAGATACTGGAAGGCTACTCTAAGGTCTCCTGGAAGCCTTCTCTTCTCCAGGCTGAAGAGCCCCAACTCTCTCAGCCTGTCCTCATAGCAGAGCTGTAATATTATTCTGTAATAATCCTAATGAAATTGTAAATCTCTCACTACATTTTAGGTATTATATGGACAAGAAATAAGAATTTTTTGCTAAGAAATACAAATGTAATCAGTATGAAAGAGGTAAATGCTTGGAACTATTCTGTCAAGAATAATTTGGAGTTAGTGAAACATGCTGAGGAAATGAATACTGAACTAAGTACAGTTTTTCTCAAACCTCTTTTGTTCAAGTCTCATTTCCATTAAAAAATTCCTTTAGCTCCCATATGAGCAATCTCAAGGCAGCTTTGTGTTTCATCTGCCATTCAGAGTATCTCTGAAATGGCATATGCTTCCTGTCTGCATGGGACATGACTAGGTACTCTCCTGAACTCTCTGCCAGCCTGATTTTATAAAACATTCAAGTCCAGGAATTCTGTGTCTCCTCCTTTCTTTTGTCTCATTCCTTCTACTTTGTCACCTGCGCTACCTCTGCTAGCTCAGCTGAGCTACTGCACGTATGTGTGCTGGTTTGAGACTAATTGGAATCTTTGAATAAAAAATTAGATTCTAGGCTGTGAAAAGAAAACAATGGTGGTGTCTACCACTCATAGGTGTGCTGAGATGTATAAAAATAAGGACAGAAACATAAATAACATGGAGAGTCTCTCTCTGGGAGCTGCTGTGTCTTCTGAGCTTCTGCTGTGTAACCCAACTAATCAATCTGCTTCTAACCCCCCTTGCTGATCCTCCAAACTCACTTTGCAAGTAAAGCAGATCCTGAGATAAGGTAGAGGGGAGGAAAGA